>JASAMZ010006325.1:0-14851 GCA_030248115.1 Linhomoeus sp. GSCO2_2 | reverse complement strand
GGTTCTTTTGATGTATAGATCTCCAGGATTCATCAAGGCTGTCGAGAGTTATCGTGTGGACAAACAAACAGACAAACAAACAAACAGACTCTATGCCGCTTAGTATATAGGACTAGAGCCTTTAGCCCGTAGGAGAATCTTTATTGTCAACGGTGTTGGGTTCAGCCCATAGACAATTGTGTTTAGCCCATCGGACTTTTCAGATAGATCTCAAGTCGTTCGACCCTGTGCCACTGCCAGTGCCTACATTTAGGATCGCACCAGCTCCCATGCCTGTAAATACACAATAGGCACTCTCTATGGTCAACGGTGTTGTGTTCAGCCCATAGACAATTGTGTTTAGCCCATCGGACTTTTCAGATAGATCTCAAGTCATTCGACCCTGTGCCACTGCCAGTGCCTACATTTAGGATCGCACGAGCTCCCATGCCTATAAATACACAATAGGCACTTGGGTTTAGCCTGTAGACAATTGGGTTTAGCCAATAGGACATTTCAGATAGATCTCAAGCCATCTGACACTGTGCCCACGCCAGTGCCTACATTTAGGCTTGCACCAGCTCCCGTGCCTGCAAATACACAATAGACACTTGGCTTTAGCCCGTAGACATTTGGATATAGCCCGTAGAAGATTTCAGAAAGATCTAAAGTCACTTGACATTGTGCCCCTGCCAGTGCCTGCGATTAGCACTGTGCCACATCCCGTGCCTTGAAATACACCTCAGGGTCTAACAGCAATGACACTGTAGTGAATGATGACACGACAGTGCGAAATTTCTGCGAAAATGGCCCCCAGGCACTCTTTAGTGCTCAAAATGTACTGAGCATTTGATATTTTCATGATTTTTGTGGAATTTAGACATCGGCCGAAGTCCACAATAGGAGGTGCACTATTCCAGACCAAGACGGTTCTTTTGATGTATAGATCATCGCGATCCGTCAATGCTGTCAAGAGTTATCATGTTAACAAACAAACAGACAAACAGACAAACAGACACACTCTATGGCGCTTAGTATATAGGACTAGAGTGCATAGCCCGTAGGAGAATCTCAATGGTCAATTGCATATGGGTAATCTGCAGAGCATGAAGGAGGTAACGCAATCATCGAATTCAGTGACCGCAGGACACTATAGCTGGATCTCAAGTAATTAGACCCTGTGCCCCTGCCAGTGCCTATGTTTAGAATCTCACCATCTCCAGTGCCTGTAAATACACAACAGACACTTGGGTTTAGCCCATAGACAATTGGGTTAAGCCCGTAGAACATTTCAGATAGATCTCAAGTCATTCGACCCTGTGCCCCAGCCAGTGCCTACATTTAGGACCGTACCATCTCCCGTGCCTGTAAATACACAGTAGACGCTTGGGTTTAGCCCATAGACATTTGGCTTTAGCCCATAGGAGATTTCAGATAGATCTAAAGTCATTTGACATAGATATAGAGTAGTTTGATACTTTGCCCCTGCCAGTGCATGCAGTGCCTGCGAATACACTTTGGAGTCTCACAACGACAACTCTTTAGTGAATGGCGACACTGCAAAGTGCTTCTGGCGCGAAATCAAACGTCAGTCACAGCATGTGGTGCCTTCTGTGCCCAGAATGTACTGGCGCAGCCGATATTTGCGAAATATTGTGGAATTTAGTCATCGGTCAAAGTTCTAAAATAGGAGGTGCAAAACTACATGTTATGACGGTCAGTTTAAGCTATTGATCATTACGATCCGTCAACTGTAGCGAGCGCTAGAGCATTTACAGACAGACAAACAAACAGACAGACGGACAGACTCTTGCCGCTTAGTATAAAGGACTAGTGCCTTTAGCCCGTAGGAGAATCTCCATGGTCAATAGCATATTGGTAATCTGCAGAGCATGAAGGGGATAACGCAATCATCGAATTCAGTGCACTGCAGGACACTACAGTTAGATCTCAGGTCGTTAGACCCTGTACCATTGTCAGTGCCTATGTTTAGGATCTCTCCAGCTCCCGTGCCTGTAAATTCACAATAGATGCTTGGGTTTAGCCCATAGACATTTGGGTTTAGCCCGTAGGAGTTCAGATAGATCTAAACATAATTGACACTGTGCCCCTGCCAGTGCCTGCATTTATGCTCACACCAGCTCCCGTGCCTGTAAATACACAATAGACTCTTGGGTTTAGCCCATAGACATTTGGGTTTAGCCCGTAGGAGATTTCAGATAGATCTAAAGACATTTGACACTGTGCCCCTGCCAGTGCCTGCATTTATGCTCGCATCAGCTCCCGTGCCTGTAAATACACAATAGATAGTTGGGTTTAGCCCGTAGACATTTGGGTTTAGCCCGTAGAAGATTTCAGATAGATCTAAAACCATTTGACATAGATCCAAAGCAGTTTGATGCTGTGCCCCTGCCAGTGCATGCAGTGCCTGCGAATACACTTTGGAGTCTCACAACGACAACTCAGTCATGAATGGTGACACTGTAAAGCGCTTTTGTTGTGAAATCTTATGCCAATTACATCCTGTGGTACCTTCTGTGGTCAGAATGTACTGATGCAGTCGATATTTTCGAAATAATTTGGAATTTAGTCATTGGTCAAAGTTCTAAAAGCAAAGATGCAAAACCGCGTGTTCTGACGGTCAGTTTAAGCTATAGATCATCGCGATCCGTCAACTGTAGCGAGCGCTAGAGCGCTTACAGAGTGACAAACAGACGGACAGACTTAGGCGCCTTAGTAATTAGGACTAGAGCCTTTAGCCCGTAGGAGAATCTCTATGGTCAATAGCCCATGGATACTCTGCAGAGCATAAAGGAGATAACGGAATCGTCGAATTCAGTGCACCGCAGGACATTACAGTTGGATCGCAAGCCATTTGACTGTGACCCTGCCAGTCCCTACGTTTAGGGTCACACCAGCTCCCGTTCCTGTCAATACACAGTAGACACTTGGAATTAGCCCGTTGCCAATTGGGTTTAGCCCGCAGGACATTTCAGATAGATCTCAAGTCATTTGACACTGTGCCCCTGCCAGTGCCCACGTTTAGAATCGCACCAGCTCCCACGCCTGTCAATAGACACTAGGCACTTGCAGTTAGCCCATTGACAATTGGGCGACAATTGGGCGACAATTGGGCTTAGCCTGTAGGACATTTCAGATAGATCTCAAGTCATTTGGCACAGTGCCACGGCCAGTGCCTACGTTTAGGATCGCACCAGCTCCTGTGCCTGTCAATACACAATAGACACTTGCAGTTAGCCCGTTGACAATTGAGTTTAGCCCGTAAGACATTTCAGATAGATCTAAAGTCACTTGACACTGTGCCCCTGCCAGTGCCTGCATTTACCATCGCACCTGCTCCCGTGCCTCCAAATACACCTCGGAGTCTCGCAGCGACAACTCTGTAGTGTATGGTGATGCAATAGCCCAAAATCTGCTTGATAGTGACTTGCAGCCACTCCTGAGTGCCCAGAATGTGCTGTGCAGTCGATATTTCCATGATTTTTGGGAATTTAGTAATCAGCCAAAGTCCACAATAGGAGATGTACTATTCCAGACAGAGGTGGTTCTTTTGAGCTATAGAGCTCCAGGATCCATCAAGGCTGTCGAGAGTTATCGTGTTGACAAACAAACAAACAAACAAACAAACAAACAGACTCTATGGCGCTTAGTATATAGGACTAGAGCCTTTAGCCCGTAGGAGAATCTCTATGGTCAATAGCACATGGGTAATCTGCAGAGCATGAAGGAGATAACTCAATCATCGAATTCAGTGCACTGCAGGACAGTACAGTTAGATCTCAAGTCGTTAGACCCTGTGCCATTGTCAGTGCCTATGATTAAGATCTCTCCATCTCCTGTGCCTGAAAATACACAATAGATGCTTGGGTTTAGCCCGTAGACAATTGACTTTAGCCCATAGGACATTTCAGATAGATCTCAAGCCATTCGAACCTGTGCCCCTGCCAGTGCCTACGTTTAGGATCGTGCCAGCTCGTGTGCCTGCAAATACACAGTAGACTCTTGTGTTTAGCCCATAGACATTTGTGTTTCGCCAATAGGGCATTTCAGGCAGATCTCAAGACATTTGACACTGAGCCCCTGCCAGTGGCTACATTTACGCTTGCACCAGCTCCTGTGTCTGTAAACACACAATAGATACTTGGGTTTAGCCCGTAGACATCTGGGTTTAGCCCGTAGGAGATTTCAGATAGATCTAATGACATTTGAAATAGATCCAGAATAGTTTGATGTTGTGCCCCTGCCAGAGCATGGAGTGCCTGCGAATACACTATGGAGTCTCACAACGACAGCTCTTTAGTGAGTGGTGACACTGTAAATGTCCCGCACTACGATTTGAAGTTGATGTTTCACGTGTTGGCGTACAGTTCGCGCGTCATTGCCGCTGTATCCGCCATTTGAACGATTTGAAGTTGATGTTTCGCGCGTTGGCGTACAGTTCGTGCGTCATTGCCGCTGTATCCGCCATTTGAATCAGCATGGTTTAGCAGAATTGTGCACCCCACGGTCGAAATTGTTGAAATTTTATGGAATTTAGACTTTGATCAAAGTTCTAAATGCAAAGATGCAAAACTACGTGTTCTGACGGTCAGTTTAAGCCATAGGTCATCGCGATCCGTCAACTGTAGCGAGCGCTAGAGCGCTGACAGACAAACAAACAAACAAACACACGGACAGAGTCTAGGCGCCATAGTATATAGGACTAGAGCCTTTAGCCCGTAGGAGAATCTCTATGGCCCATAGTGCATAGGTAATCTGCAGAGCATGAAGGAGATAATGCAATCATTGAATTATTCAGTGCTGCGCAGGACATTACAGTTTGATGTCAAGTCATTTGACCCTGTGCCCCTGACAGTGCCTATGTTTAGGATCACACTGACCCTCGTGCCTGTAAATACACAATAGCCACTTGGGTTTAGCCCGTAGTCACTTGGGTTTTGCCCGTAGAACACTTCAGATAGATCTAAAGACATTTGACATTGAGCCCCTGCCAGTGCCTACATTTAGGCTCGCGCCAGCTCCCGTACTTGTAAATACACGATAGACGCTTGGGTTTAGCCCATAGACATTTGCGTTTAGCCCGTAGGAGATTTCAGATAGATCAAAAGACATTTGAGAAAGATCCAAAGCAGTTTGATGCTGTGCCCCTGCCAGTGCATGCAGTGCCTGCGAATACACTTTGGAGTTTCACAACGACACCTCTGTAGTGAATGGTGATGGCGTGAAGAGCTGAGAAATCAAACGTCAGTCACAGCGTCTGGTGCCTTCTGTGGTCAGAATGTACTGGAGCAGTCGATATTTTCGAAATATTGTGGAATTTAGTCATCGGTCAAAGTTCTAAAAGCAAAGATGCACAACTACGTGTTATGACGATCAGTTTAAGCTATAGATCATCGCGAACCGACAACTGTGTCTAGAGTTATGGCGTTGACAGACAAACAAACAAACAAACGGACAGACTTAGGCGCCATAGTATATAGGACTAGAGCCTTTAGCCCGTAGGAGAATCTCTATGGTCAATAGCTTTCAGATAGATCTAAAGACATTTGACATAGATCCAAAGCAGTTTGATGCTGTGCCCCTGCCAGTGCAGGCAGTGCCTGCGAATACACTTTGGAGTCTCAAAACGATAACTCTGTCATGAGTGGTGACACTGCATAGCGCGTTTGCCATGAAATCAAACGTCAATCACAGCGTGTGGTGCCTTCTGTGCTCAGAATGTACTGGTGCAGTCGATATTTTCGAAATAATGTGGAATTTAGTCATCGGCCAAAGTTGTAAAAGCAAAGATGCAAAACCGCGTGCTCTGACGGTCAGTTTAAGCTATAGATCATCGCGAACCGACAACTGTGTCTAGAGCTAGGGCGTTTGCACACACACAAACAAACAAACGGACAGACTTAGGCGCCTTAGTAATATAGGATTAGGCGCCTTAGTATATAGGACTAGACTGTTTAGCCCGTAGGAGAATCTCTATGGTCAATAGCATATGGATAATCCGCAGAGTAAGAAGGAGATAATGCAATTATCGAATTCAGTGCACTGCAGGACAGTACAGTTAGATCTCAAGTCGTTAGACCCTGTGCCATTGTCAGTGCCTATGTTTAGGATCTCGCCAGCTCCTGTACCTGTAAATACACAATAGATGCTTGGGTTTAGCCCATAGACAATTGGGTTTAGCCCATAGGACATTTCAGATAGACCTCAAGCCATTCGACCCTGTGCCCCTGCCAGTGCCTACGTTTAGGATCATGCCAGCTCATGTGCCTCTATATACACAGTAGACTCTTGGGTTTAGCCCATAGACTTTTGGGTTTAGCCAATAGGGCATTTCAGACAAATCTTAAGCCATTTGACAATGTGCCCCTGCCAGTGCCTACATTTATGCTCACACCAGCTCACGTGACTGTAAATACACAATAGATACTTGGGGTTAGCCCATAGACATTTGGGGTTAGCCCGTAGGAGATTTCAGATAGATCTAAAGACATTTGACATATAGATCCAAAGCAGTTGGATGCTGTGACCCTGCCAGTGCATGCACTGCCTGCGAATACACTTTGGAGTCTCAGTGCCGATGTTTAGGATCTCGCCAGCTCCTGTATCTGTAAATACACAATAGATGCTTGGGTTTAGCCCATAGACAATTGGGTTTAGCCCATAGGACATTTCAGATAGACCTCAAGTCATTCGACCCTGTGCCCCTGCCAGTGCCTACGTTTAGGATCGTGCCAGCTCATGTGCCTCTATATACACAGTAGACTCTTGGGTTTAGCCCATAGACATTTGGGTTTAGCCAATAGGGCATTTCAGACAGATCTTAAGCCATTTGACAATGTGCCCCTGCCAGTGCCTACATTTATGTTCACACCAGCTCCCGTGCCTGTAAATACACAATAGATACTTGGGTTTAGCCCATAGACATTTGGGGTTAGCCCGTAGGAGATTTCAGATAGATCTAAAGACATTTGACATAGATCCAAAGCAGTTTGATGCTGTGACCCTGCCAGTGCATGCACTGCCTGCGAATACACTTTGGAGTCCCACAACGATAACTCTGTCATGAGTGGTGACACTGCATCGTGCTTTTGGCGCGAAATCAACTGTCACTCACAGCTTGCGGTGCATTCTGTGCTCAGAATGTACTGGCGCAGCCGATATTTGCCTAATATTGTGCAATTTAGGCATCGGTCAAAGTTCTTAAAGTAAAGATGCAAAACCGCGTGTTCAGACGGTCAGTTTAAACTATAGATCATCGCGATCCGTCAACTGTATCGAGCGCTAGAGCGTTCACAGACAAACAGACGGACACAGCTAGGCCGCTTAGTATATAGGACTAGAGCCTTTAGCCCGTAGGAGAATCCCTATGGTCAATAGCCCATGGGTGGCATTAGAGTTGGATCTCAAGCCATTTGTCGTTGTGCCCCTGCCAGTGCCTGCATTTGGATCGCACCAGCTCCCATGCCTGTAAATACACAATAGGCAATTGAGCTTAGCCCGTAGTCACTTGCATATACCCCTTAGGACATTTCAGATAGGTCTCAAGCCATCCACCCCTGTGCCCCTGCCAGTGCCTACGTTTAGGATTGCATCAGCCCATGTGCTCCTGTGCCTGCAAATACACAATAGACGCTTGGCTTTAGCCTGTAGACATTTGGGTTTAGCCAATAGGACATTTCAGATAGATCTCAAGCCACTTGACACTGTGCCCCTGCCAGTGCCTACATTTAGCCTCGCGCCAGCTCCCGTGCCTGTAAATACACAATAGACGTTTGGGTTTAGCCCGTAGACATTTGGGTTTAGCCCGTAGGAGATTGCAGACAGATCTAAAGACATTCGACATAGATCCAGAGCAGTTTGATGCTGTGCCCCTGCCAGTGCATGCAGTGCCTGCGATTATACCTTGGAGTCTCACAACGACAACTCTGTCATGAATGGTGACACTGTAAAGTGCTTTTGGCGCGAAATCAATCGTCAATCACAGCGTGTGGTGCCTTATGTGCTCAAAATGTACTGGCGCAGCCGATATTTGCGAAATATTGTGGAATTTAGTCATCGGCCAAACTTCTAAAATAGGAGGTGCACAACTACAGTGAATGGCGGTCAGTTTAAGCTATAGACCATCCCGATCGCTCAACGATCTCTAGAGTTATGGCGTTTGCAGACAGACAGACGGACAGAGTTTTGCCGCTTAGTAATAAGGATTTGACGACTAGGGTACAACCAATCATCTCTATCAATTTGTTTGTAGTATACTGTAGCTATGAGAGAAGACACATAATGGCTGCTAGAAATACACTACATCATCGAACAGTAGAAGACAAACGCACCCTTTTGCACGCACAGTACCGTAGAGAAATGTCCTCCTTCGCGGCGTTACATCAAACTGACGTCCGAAGGTGGTGACAACAATAGCTTATCCTTGAAACATCCACGCGTGAGGTAAAAGTGACAGAACGACGATCGGCACTGTTTGTCCAGTCGAGTGCTGGTGCGTCACAAGCAAGCTCACAGTCCTTTATAAAGCCTCCTGCGATCATTCGTGAAAGTCATTCAGTTCAGTTTTCCAATAGTCAAGTACTAAGAAAGCCTGAAATCAAAATCACGATGTTCAACAAGGCACTTTTCGCATTGGCGTCAGTGGCACTGGCGAATGCATCCCCAGTTCCAGGGGTAGATCCGGAGATCCGGGTAGATCCGAAATCCCAGAGATTCCAGAAGCTCCCAAAATCCATATTCTGCTCTGTGAATTAGTCGCCTAAATGAGAGTACCAGTCATCTACTGATGAGGTCGTGCTGGCGCTTCGTAGCTGAGTCTAGCTCTAGCGGTCGAAACTCAGCGAACGCTTGTCGTCTATGACACAACCTGCTAAACAGAACTACAGTTACATAGGTACTTTGTGATACTGTGCTTCGTGTCACGTATACTATGTAATAATAACATTACCTTGGTCATCATGTGTGTTATTATTCAGTGGCACGCAAAGCCTCTGCTTCTTACAGGAGGCGCAGGCTCAAGATACGCATCTGCAGTCTTGCAAGACACCTTGGTAGACCTCTGTGACCTTCCCCCTTCTGTCAGCCTGCGCGAACTACAGATGCGTACACGGCGTAATGTTTGGCATGTCATCCTTACACGCATGTAGGTACATACCTATGTAATGTGCCATTGACAGATTTCAGCTGCGTGCGAATAGAATACACGCAACTTGCATAATCTCCAGTTAATATTGACAAAACAAACTGCCATGAGCTTGTCTTCTGAAGTCTTCCTATCTCATTCTTGAGCTTATTCTCACTAATGTAATGTCTGGCGCTCTGAAACCTGGCTGCTGGGCGCTTCTCTGCCGACTACTGCTGTTGCTGAGTCGGCTGAGTCGCCAGCGTCAGAAATCTTCGTCGACAATGTCTTGCAAACTGCCTTTCTGCGAGGATCAATTCTGGCCATTCGAAGAGTTGCACCACCTGTTGCTGCCCGGCGGTACGACACTCTGCGCCGCGGAATCAAAGCTGTCGAATACTGGAATAGTAAACGGTGGCACATGGGCACCGTCCAACTCTGTGGAAGGCCGGCGTACGGCCGTCGTTGTGCCCTTTCGAGGGAGGGAGCGACAGCTGCCCTACTTGTTGCTTCGCTTGCATACTATGCTGCAGAAACAAAGAAGGCCGTACGGGATATTCATTGTCCACCAGGTAACCAACCTACCGTAAAACCTCCGATAAGCGACCCCCCCCCCCCCCTCCAATAAGCGCCCCTCCTAGAGGAAGGTTGAACAAGCTGTGTGTGTAAAAAGTTCAACCTATACTTTGTGTCTGTCAAATTTTGGTGAACAGTATAGAGAACTTTGTACACGTCGTTGGCCGCATCTGGAGAAGGTGCCTTGAGAACGTGTAGCGTAATACCAAGTGCAGCTGTCCCCACGATACGGTTGTCTGTACAGCTGATCTGTAGCTCAGTGATATCGCCGCGTTCGCTATATGTTATCGGCATGATACGACGCCGGTTATTATCTGATGTTTCCTACCTGTGTGAAAACGTCACATCCAACAAAAAAACTTGCCAAAAGTTTGGTGCGAGCGAATTCCTGTGTTCAGCGTACGCATTTCTGTTTCCGAGTGCACATTCATCAATAAACAGCTGTTCTGTCCATCAGACGAAAATCAGACGATGTTGACATTTTTTAAATTCTAATTCTAAATATCTCGAAATTGGAATTTATTAAAACTGTAAAACTATGCCACAAATTCTTATTCGCCTTACCATTTCTGCGTTCAAATTCGTCAAAAAACAACGTTCTATTTTGTTGATTTTAGGAATTTTGAAAAATAATTACGTATTTCTATTAAATTCCATATTTGCAAAAAAATTTCTCTTACGTTACAATTATCCGCAGTTTATACTCTTTCCATTTCTGAAGAAATTTTGCCGCTATATCATAGGGTCGCGATACGTTTTATATTTGTATCTACTTGGTTCCATTCGTATTGCTTGATCGTTGCTTGTTCTGTGCTTTTGCACTGCCAATAGCCCCCCTGTCATTGTGAGTCATCACTTTCTCATCCTTGTTCTGCTTCAGATTCTCAACAGTTGGGGTCCACTGAGCCAAGCCGGGCGTTACAAAGACATCTGGCGAACTACAGGGTGGCGACAACTGAGAGCGAGCGATTCATTCACAAATGGGCGGATTTTGGTCAAGTACACTTTCATGACCTCTGAAAGTGAGTCTCAATTGATCGTTGCTTGTTCTGTTCTCTTGCACTGCCCATTGCGCTTAGCATTGTAGCTGTCATTGTGAGTTGCGTCACTTCTACATATTTTGTTCTGCTTCAGATTCTCAACAGTTGGGGTTCACTGAGGCCAAGCCGCAAGGCCGTTACAGAGAGCGTCTGGCAAACTACAGGGTGGCGACAACTAAAAGCAAGCAATTAATTCACCAAACGGGCGGATTTTAGGTTGAGTCTACACTTCCAGTGACCCTGGGGGCAAAGTAATTCTGAATTGATCGTTGCTTGTTCTGTGCTTTTGCACTGCCAATTGCGCTTAAAGGGGGGGGAGTCATTGTGAGTTGCGTCACTTCTACATATTTTGTTCTGCTTCGGATTCTCCAACAGTCGGGGTCGAGCTCGCGCCCACCCGCAAGGCCGTTACAAAGACATCTGGCGAACTACAGGCTGGCGACAACTGAGAACCAGCAATTCATTCACAAATGGGCGGATTTAGTAAAGTCTACACTTTTAGGTGACTCTCTGAAAGTGAGTCTCAATTAATCATTGCTTGTTCTGTGCTTTTGCACTGCCAATTGCGCCCTGTCATTGTGAGTTGCGTCACTTCTGGTGCTTTTTTGTTCTGCTTAGATTCTCAACAGTTGGGGTTCACTGAGCCAAGCCACAAGGCCGTTACAAAGACATATCACAAACTACCAGGTGGCGACAAGCTACTAAAGCAACAAATTGGTCACAAATGGGCGGATTTTGGTCGAGTCTACACTTCAGTGACCTCTGAAAGTGAGTCTCAATTGATCGTTGCTTGTTCTCTTCTCTTGCACTGCCCATTGCGCCCTGTCATTGTGAGTTGCGTCACTTCTACATATTTTGTTCTGCTTCAGATTCTCAACAGTTGGGGTCCACTGAGCCAAGCCACAAGGCCGTTACCGGAGGACATCTGGCAAGAGAAGACTCCAGGTGAGAGCAACTGAGAGCGAGCGATTCATTCACAAACGGGCGGATTCCCGTTAGATACACTTCAGTGACCTCTGAAAGTGAGTCTCAATTGATCGTTGCTTGTTCTGTGCTTTTGCACTGCCAATTGCGCCCTGTCATTGTGATGGTTGCGTTACTTCTACATATTTGTTCTGCTTCAGATTCTCAACAGTTGGGGTCCACTGAGCCAAGCCACAAGGCCGTTACAAAGACATCTGGCGAATGACATTTGGGGGGTGGCGACAACTGAGAGCGAGCGATTCAGTCACAAAGCGGGCGGATTTTGGTCGAGTCTACACTTCAGTGACCTCTGAAAGTGATTCTCAATTGATCGTTGCTTTGTTCTGTGCTTTTGCACTGCCAATTGCGCCCTGTCATTGTGAGTTGCGTCACTTCTACATATTTTGTTCTGCTTCAGAATTCTTCAACAGTTGGGGTCCACTGAGCCAAGCCACAAGGCCGTTACAAAGACATCTGGCGAACTACAGGGTGGCGACAACTGAGAGCGAGCGATTCATTCACAAACGGGCAGATTTTGGTCGAGTCACACTTCAGTGACCTCTGAAAGTGAGTCTCAATTGATCGTTGCTTGTTCTGTGCTTTTGCACTGCCAATTGCGCCCTGTCATTGTGAGTTGCGTCACTTCTACATATTTTGTTCTGCTTCAGATTCTCAACAGTTGGGGTCCACTGAGCCAAGCCACAAGGCCGTTACAAAGACATCTGGCGAACTACAGGGTGGCGACAACTGAGAGCGAGCGATTCATTCACAAACGGGCGGATTTTGGTCGAGTCTACACTTCAGTGACCTCTGAAAGAGAGTCTCAGCTGATCGTTGCTTGTTCTGTTCTCTTGCACTGCCCATTGCGCCCTGTCATTGTGAGTTGCGTCACTTCTACATATTTTGTTCTGCTTCAGATTCTCAACAGTTGGGGTCCACTGAGCCAAGCCACAAGGCCGTTACAAAGACATCTGGCGAACTACAGGGTGGCGACAACTGAGAGCGAGCGATTCATTCACAAACGGGCGGATTTTGGTCGAGTCTACACTTCAGTGACCTCTGAAAGTGAGTCTCAATTGATCGTTGCTTGTTCTGTGCTTTTGCACTGCCAATTGCGCCCTGTCATTGTGAGTTGCGTCACTTCTACATATTTTGTTCTGCTTCAGATTCTCAACAGTTGGGGTCCACTGAGCCAAGCCACAAGGCCGTTACAAAGACATCTGGCGAACTACAGGGTGGCGACAACTGAGAGCGAGCGATTCATTCACAAATGGGCGGATTTTGGTCGAGTCTACACTTCAGTGACCTCTGAAAGTGAGTCTCAATTGATCGTTGCTTGTTCTGTGCTTTTGCACTGCCAATTGCGCCCTGTCATTGTGAGTTGCGTCACTTCTACATATTTTGTTCTGCTTCAGATTCTCAACAGTTGGGGTTCACTGAGCCAAGCCACAAGGCCGTTACAAAGACATCTGGCGAACTACAGGGTGGCGACAACTGAGAGCGAGCGATTCATTCACAAATGGGCGGAGCTTGGACGAGTCTACACTTCAGTGACCTCTGAAAGTGAGTCTCAATTGATCGTTGCTTGTTCTGTGCTTTTGCACTGCCAATTGCGCCCTGTCATTGTGAGTTGCGTCACTTCTACATATTTTGTTCTGCTTCAGATTCTCAACAGTTGGGGTCCACTGAGCCAAGCCACAAGGGCGTTACAAAGACATCTGGCGAACTACAGGGTGGCGACAACTGAGAGCGAGCGATTCATTCACAAATGGGCGGATTTTGGTTAAGATCTACACTTCAGTGACCTCTGAAAGTGAGTCTCAATTGATCGTTGTTTGTTCTGTTCTCTTGCACTGCCCATTGCGCTTAGCATTGTAGCTGTCATTGTGAGTTGCGTCACTTCTACATATTTTGTTCTGCTTCAGATTCTCAACAGTTGGGGTACACTGAGCCAAGCCACAAGGGCGTTACAAAGACATCTGGCGAACTACAGGGTGGCGACAACTGAGAGCGAGCGATTCATTCACAAATGGGCGGATTTTGGTCGAGTCTACACTTCAGTGACCTCTGAAAGTGAGTCTCAATTGATCGTTGCTTGTTCTCTTCTCTTGCACTGCCCATTGCGCTTAGCAGCTGTCATTGTGAGTTGCGTCACTTCTACATATTTTGTTCTGCTTCAGACTTCTCAACAGTTGGGGTCCACTCGAGCCAAGCCACAAGGGCGTTACAAAGGACATCTGGCGAACTACAGGGTGGCGAGCAACTGAGAGCGAGCGATTCATTCACAAATGGGCGGATTTTGGTCGAGTCTACACTTCAGTGACCTCTGAAAGTGAGTCTCAATTGATCGTTGCTTGTTCTGTTCTCTTGCACTGCCCATTGCACTTAGCATTTATCATTGTAACTGTCATTGTGAGTTGCGTCACTTCTACATATTTTGTTCTGCTTCAGATTCTCAACAGTTGGGGTCCACTGAGCCAAGCCACAAGGGCGTTACAAAGACATCTGGCGAACTACAGGGTGGCGACAACTGAGAGCGAGCGATTCATTCACAAACGGGCGGATTTTGGTCGAGTCTACACTTCAGTGACCTCTGAAAGTGAGTCTCAATTGATCGTTGCTTGTTCTGTTCTCTTGCACTGCCCATTGCGCTTAGCATTGTAGCTGTCATTGTGAGTTGCGTCACTTCTACATATTTTGTTCTGCTTCAGATTCTCAACAGTTGGGGTCCACTGAGCCAAGCCACAAGGGCGTTACAAAGACATCTGGCGAACTACAGGGTGGCGACAACTGAGAGCGAGCGATTCATTCACAAACGGGCGGATTTTGGTCGAGTCTACACTTCAGTGACCTCTGAAAGTGAGTCTCAATTGATCGTTGCTTGTTCTGTTCTCTTGCACTGCCCATTGCGCTTAGCATTGTAGCTGTCATTGTGAGTTGCGTCACTTCTACATATTTTGTTCTGCTTCAGATTCTCAACAGTTGGGGTCCACTGTGCCAACCCACAAGGCCGTTACAAAGACATCTGGCGAACTACAGGGTGGCGACAACTGAGAGCGAGCGATTCATTTCACAAATGGGCGGATTTTGGTCGAGTCTACACTTCAGTGACCTCTGAAAGTGAGTCTCAATTGACATTGTTGCTTGTTCT
>JASAMZ010006324.1:0-17739 GCA_030248115.1 Linhomoeus sp. GSCO2_2 | reverse complement strand
AGCTGAATCGTCATCCAGCCACATATCGTCTCAAGGATGCATCTGGAGAAGAAATTCAAGGAATTTTTTATACCTCAGAGCTCATCTCCACCAAAGCCCCTACCAGACCCGGTCCAGCAGGCGGCAGAAAGCGTGGTGGCCACGTGTATAAAAGCCGCTCGAGACAACGTCACTGAAGTTCAATGGCTGACAGTAGCGATAATAATAGGAATTGGTGTTGCAGTGGCACTGCTATTGCTCGCTCTCAGATTGTGTACTTCGCGCAAGTGATCCTTGTCTACTGCATTGTGCTTACATCGCTTGTGAACCTGTCTATTGGAAGTCAAAACGAAAGCTTGTGGATTGCACTACTTTGCTCATCGGCTGGTTATCTCCTACCACAGCCAACTCTGAAACAAAATGGACTCATTCTACCTCACGCTCCCCAGCAATACCCCATTCCCAGGCAATAAAACTGGAGAGTTCACAGTGCCTCTGGCCCACCCAATTGAACTCACTGGGCGATGGGAAGTTGGTTTGAGTCAGATAATCATCCCTGTCAGCTACAACACTTTGCAAGATGCCAGCTTTACAATCACAACCTTCGATTGGAATCCCCATCAGAAGAAGCACATGGTGAGTGAGACCATCAAGGTTCCCGCTGGGCACTACTCACGACTCGACAGACTACTAGACCTGCTGAATGATCAAGTAGACGACTACTGGGAGAAGAAGGTGGCCAAGATGAGTCTGCAGTGGGGGGCGCTTGCCCAAGAGCCTAACATCACCGAAGAAATGGTTGAAGCCACTAAGAGGAACTACAGAGATGGCCCTCATGTCAGGTTTGAGTTGGTGGATGGCCGGGTGGAACTTCAAATGAACAGAGCCACTGTTCTAGAGGTGTCGATGAGCACCCAGCTGCAGTACATGTTGGGCTTCAAGCAGTCCAAGATTGCCTACTATGTGATGAAGGGCACCAAATTTACCCCAGGCCATGCTACTATGAGAGCTGAGTATGGTGCAGATATTAGGGCAGGAACCGACTGTTTCTACATATATTGTGACATTGTGGCACCTCAGTGCATTGGTCATGCAAAGGCTCAAGTACTTAAGGTGGTGCCTGCCGTTGGTGTGTATGGCAGTATTCATGACAGTGTATACCATACAGTTGACTATTGTGACTTGCTGCTGAATAGGTTTGACAGTGTCAAAGTGTATATAAGGACCAGTGATGAAGTGGAGCCAGTACTGTTCGACTTTGGTAAAGTTATCGTGAAACTGCACTTTCGAAGAAAAAGACTAATGTGATGCGTGTAGACTTTAACCCTTCAAGCCCACAGGAGTGGCAGCAGCATTTTGCTGCACCCGACATATTCATCGGGGACCGCTATCAACGAGGAGGCTCACTTGGATCATTCCTCAGGGGGCTGCTTCGTTTTGTGCTCCCAGTTGTCAAGTCTGCAGGCACTGCTGTGGCCAAGGAAGCCCTACGCACAGGTGCGGCTGTAGCCACTGACGTTGCTGAAGGGAGGGCAGTTGGTGAGGCTGCACTGGCCCGCCTCAGACAGGGAGCTGAGAATCTGGCAGAAGAAGCAGTTGAGGCTGGTGTGACTGAATTGAAGAAGCGTAAGGTACAGAAGGGACGTGGTTTGGGGAAGAGGCCTGCAAAGAGTATAAATACCGTGGCGCAACCCCCTCAAAAGAAGCAGAAGAAAGCTCCTAAAAAAGTCAAGAAGCAACAGGACGCCCTTGGATTCTTCTGATGGCTTCACAGTTGCTTGATGCAAGGAGCTCACTAGCCAGTAAGACTGAGCTGGACTTGTTTCAACTTCCTCCCACTCAAATCGCTATTGAGAATGGTTGGTTTCAAGAGGTACACCTGCGAAATACCCTCACCCCAGCAGGACCCTACGAGTTTGAAATATCGCCTGACAATGCATTTACTGATATGAGTCGGAATTACGTTTTTATGGTGATGAGTTTAACCAAGAAGAATGGCACCTCCTTGGATGAAGCCACTGCACCTGCTGCTGCTCAACCCATCGACTACACCCACTCAATCATTAACCTGCTGGGCAAGACCTTTTTTCGGCAGGTGAAACTGTGGATTGGTGGGAAGCTCATCTACGACAGTGGTGATACCTACCACTACCGGGCCTACCTTGAGACGCTACTTAACTATTCAACCGACTCAAAGGGCACTCACCTACAGGCAGCTGGCTACTACCCGGATACGGCAGGGTCTATGGACTCTAAGAGCGGCATTGGGTTTCGAACCCGAGCTAAGATCGTTGATGGGAGCAGAAAGTTCGAGCTGCTTGCCCCACTACATGGCGAGTTGTTCAACCAAGAGAGGCTGCTGCTCAGTAACCTGCCTATGCGACTGGAACTTCACCGTAACCCTGACAACCTAGTGATCATGGCCCCCGCCGGTACTGACTACAAGCTTCAGTTGCACGACATGTCCTTCTTCATACGGCGTGTTGACCCTCTGAAGAGCCTGGTGCTGGGCCTGGAGACCTACCTCACAAAGGAGTCAGCCAAGTACCCTGTGCGTCGGGTGCAGTTGCGTGTGTTGCCAGTTGATGTAGGCAGGAAAGACCTACAGCCGACCCTGATTTCCAATGGTCAGTTGCCAAGGCGTGTCATATTTGGATTGGTCTCACAGGATGCCTACCATGGGAGCCTGACGAAGAACCCTTTGGCTTTCAACCATAACAACCTGAAGGACTACAAAGTGATTTCAGGTTCTCTTACCTTCCCTCGAGATGATGTGACCATGGACTATGAGAATCGTAGGTACACCAAGGCTTTTCTGCAGATGTTTGAATCCTTGAACATCACTGGTGGTGATAAGGCAAATGGTATTGACTATTACTCGTTTGGAAATGGCTTCTGCATATATGGTATTGACTTGTCGCCAGATGGTTTCGATGGAGGTCACTGGCAGCTACTTAAGACTGGTGCTGCCTACCTCAAGTTGGAGTTTAAGACAGAGACCACTGCTGCTTTGAAAGTGATTGTTTTCATAGAGTATGACAACCTGATAGAAGTGTCGCGACATCGCATGGTGACTCACGACTTTGAGATATGAATTCGCGTGAATTGCGCTGTATTTGCCAAGCTGACCCTCAGATGTATCGTATGTTCCTTGGTGTGTACCCATGTGACAAACTTCCTGAAAAGGAACCTGGCTTCATTGTTTGCAATCAAGATGACCACACGCAACCTGGGAGTCACTGGGTGTTCATACTGTTGTTGCCCAATAAACGGGCAGAGTTCTTCAACAGCTACGGAGGACCTCCTAGCACACAATCCATAGTAGACTACCTCGACGGCTGGGACGTGATGTACAACCAGAGGCAGGTGCAGAGTCCACTGTCCACAACGTGTGGTAATCATTGCATCTATTATGCCTACCACAGGGCTAGGGGACTGCCAATGTGGCTCATTGGAGATAGCTACACTGGTGACACACAGGCCAATGACCAGATGGTGGTGGACTTTGTAGACAAAGAATTTGGGTTCAAAAGTGATACTGTGGATGACGGATTACTGTATGTGCAAGTGTCTCGGGCTCTTGAAAATTTGAATTTCGCGCCAAAAGAACCTATAACAATTTAGTCGCAAATTGGGTCAAAACGTGCCTATATAAGGTGAGCGAGATGTTAAAATCATTAGTGTTTGCGAAATGGACTTTGATCGTTTGTTGAAAGATTTGGAATTATCTGAAGAAATGGCCTATCAGCTGCCGGATAACCAGTTGGGGACTCCGCCTCCCATGCCTCCTCCCAAGGTCCCGCCGAAGACTCCTTCCAAGGCCAAGACTCTGCCTACCATCCCGGAAGAGGGCCCATTCACCTTGCCGCCGCTGGACTCGCAGAAGCCCGCCCCTCTGCGACGCCACCCTCCTGTCAAGGTCAAAGCGGGCAAGACGCGGATGGAGAAGTTGATGGAGGAGGTCCACTCGGCCAAGCAGAGTCAGCCACTTCCCCGCCGTCCTCCTGTCGGGCCTACTCCTCCTCTGAAGCGGCCGTCGAAGTCTGAGAAGAAAGAGGAAGGCGAGCCGGCGGAGAAAAAAGTCCCTGAAATCATTTTCCTTCAACCGCTCTTCCACGTGAACCTTCACATCTGATCGTCCATTCGCTTGTTGTCTACTGTATCGTCCGCTGTGCTTTGACTGAACAATGCACTATGTGCAAACTGAGTATTGCTGACTCTGTTGCTTTGTCGCCGGCGAATGAAACAGGTCGTCTGTGGCATATCAACAGAGCACTGACTTTAACGTTTTGCACTGACTTTGAGGCCGTGGAGCGCCTAAACCACCCCTGCTTACTGTTTTGTATGGAGTTCAATGCTGCCAGAGCACTGACTTTAGCGTTTTGCGCTGACTTTGAGGCCCTGCGGCGCCTAAACCACCCCTGCTTACTGTTTTGTATGGAGTTCAATGTTTTCAGAGCATTGACTTTAGCGTTTTGCACTGACTTTGAGGCCCTGCGGGGCCTAAACCGCAGAAGAAAACTTGTCGCAAGCACCGCCGTCGTCTTCGTCTCGTTTTCACGGTTCGAAAGAACCCCTAATTGTTGCGATTCCGTCAAGGGAGTCACGAGAAATGGGCGTTTGAATTTGCCTTTCCGCGGTTGCGCGCCTTTCCGCGGTTTGAATTTGCGCGCCTAAACGCAGTTTGAATTTGAGCGGCTTTCTGCGGTTGCGCGCCTTTCCACAATTGCCCGCATGCCCGCACTTCATTGCGTGTTGCGCCTTTACCTGTGTCCGCCAATTATTCCTCGTCGAATTTGCATATTCACAATGTGTGTGTGCAGGCGTTTTCTCTTTCTACCTCATTCTTCAAATTTTCTTTCTAGTAAACTGCAAAAGTCAGAAAGTCTCTCTTTGTGGTTTGGGCTGGTAAAGATGGAAATGATGGGAAATTATGGCTTGGGTTGGCTCCAAAATATGGCTTGGGTTTTTCGAAATTTTTCGTCGTCTCATAGCTCTGGTGGTGGGTGGGTGGCCTGTGCCCTCACTCACTGCTCCAGCTCTGAGATTGGCCCAGCAGAGGAGGAGAGCCCTTCCAGAGGAGAGAGGTGAGCCCAGGATTTAAATTTGCGCCAAAAATTGCGCGCGTCTTTAGCCTTTGAGAGAGAATTTTGCGAGATGTTGGAATGAGAGAGAGAAATTCAAAAATTGCGCGCGTCTTTCGCCTTAGGCTTTGCTGCTGAAACTGAGACAAAATCTACTGCCAAATTAGTACGCCAATAGAGGCATTTTGAAGTGAGAGGGGAGTAAAATGGTCGTAAAAATGGTCGTAAAAAATGGATGTAAAAATAGACTAGGGGCGCCAATAGGCGCATTGAAGTGAGATAGAGAGAACCGAGTTGGAATAAAATGGTCGTAAAAGAAGTGCAAACGTACTACTAGGTTACGGTAGATAATCCTAGAAGCAGCAATGGAGGGATTGGAGGGATCGTGGTGTAGTTTTTTACACCATGGGCCATGGTGTAAAGCACTTGCACTTACTACTGGAGTATCCTGTGTCCAAAAGAAATGCAAAGAAACAAGGAAGATGGTCATTACCTGATGCAGGCAAAGGAGTATTAAAAGTATTAATTGACCCCGTATTTTAAAAAATTTTCCTTTTTTCGCCGCCCCCCAGGGCGGCGAGTATATATACGGACGCTATTGTCTGTTCGTGGGTCTGTGTGTGTGTGTGTGTGTGTGTGTGTGTGTGTGTGTGTGTGTGTGTGTGTGTGTGTGTGTGTGTGTGTGTGTGTGTGTGTGTGTCTGTGTCACAAAACTAGACATGACGGTTAGTGCCACCCAATGGAGTCGAATGCGCTGAGTAACGTGCCGTTGTCCGTTTCTGTTGCTAATTTCGCTATTTCGCGATATTTACAATTAAAATATGAAAATGTCAAAAATGACACTTTTATTTACAAGTCGTATCGGCAAAGTTTTTGCTGAAATGGAAAGGGCATAAGACGCGATGAATTTGTAACATAGTTTCGGATTTTGGAATTCACGAAATTAGGGATATTTTCAAGGTTTTTGTCAAAATTCCCAAATTTCGACAAATTCAAAGAGCTTAAATTTCAAAATTTCTTTTCACGGACGTGTCGAGCATAGTC
The DNA here is from genome assembly GCA_030248115.1 of Linhomoeus sp. GSCO2_2. Lineage (NCBI taxonomy): Eukaryota > Metazoa > Nematoda > Chromadorea > Monhysterida > Linhomoeidae > Linhomoeus > Linhomoeus sp. GSCO2_2. The sequence goes on along the minus strand of JASAMZ010006324.1, from coordinate 11,632 downwards.
TGCCAAGTATTTAGCAAATAGTTTCAGCGAATATAATTAACGAAATTAGCAATATTTTCAAGGATTTTGTCAAAATTCCCAAATTTCGACAATTTCAAACAGCTTAAATTTCCAAATTTCTTTTCGCGGATGTATCGAGCATAGTCTGCCAAGTATTTAGCAAATAGTTTCAGCGAATATAATTAACGAAATTAGCAATATTTTCAAGGGTTTTGTCAAAATTCCCAAATTTCGACAATTTCAAACAGCTTGAATTTCCAAATTTCTTTTCGCGGATGTGTCGAGCATAGTGCGCCAAGTATTTATCAAATAGTTTCAGATTTTATAATTAACGAAAATAGGGATATTTTCAAGGGTCTTGTCAAAATTCCTAAATTTCGACAATTTCAAACCGCTTAAATTTCAAAACTTCTTTGCACGGATGTATCGAACATAGTCTTCCAAGTATTTATCAAATAGTTTCAGATTTTATAATTAACGAAATTAAGGATATTTGCAAGGGTTTGTCAAAATTCCCAAATTTTGACAAATTCAAACACCTTGAATTTCATAACTTCTTTGCACGGATGTATCAAGCATAGTCTACCAAGTATTTATCAAACAGTTTTAGATTTTATAATTAACAAAATTCGGGTTATTTTTAATGGTTTTGTCAAAATTCCCAAATTTCGACAAATTCAAACAACTTAAATTTCAATACTTCTTTGCACGGATGTATCGAGCATAGCCAGCCAAGTATTTAGCAAATAGTTTCAGATTTTCTAATTAGTGAAATTGAATAGCTTAAATTTCAGAATGTCTGCATGGTTGTGTCGGGCATAGTCTGCCAACTATTTAGCAAATAGTTCTATATTTTACAATTAACGAATTTAGGGATATTTTCAAGGTTTTTCTCAAAATTGCCATATTTCGGCAATTTCAAACAACTTAAAATTCAAAATATCTTTGCGTGGATGAATCGGGCGTAGTATGTCAAGTAATTATACAACAGTTTCAGATTTTAGAAATCACAAAATTAGGGATATTTTCAAGGTTTTTTTCAAACATGACAGATTTCGGCAATTCAAATGGCTAAAACTTAGCAATATTTTTCCTGATGAAGCTGGCTGCATCAGTTAGGCAGCATTGGGAAAGGTAATTATTTCTGCGAAGTAGCGAACGTGCACATGATACTCATCTGAGGTGCGCAAACCTGAACTGTATGTAGTGTGCGAGCATTAGCAGTCTATCTCATGGCACCGCATGCGCATCTTCATTCATGGTTCTAGGGCGCAAGCACCACTCCAAGATCCACGTGCGAGACCCCTCTAGGAGAAAGAGGGTCGGCGCTGGAAGGGGCCACAACGCGATTCGAAGTGGAAGGCCGCCGAAAGGAGCTCCGAAGAAGAGAGCCAAAGTTCCGAGAGCTCTGAGCGCCAACATTGAGAAGAATCGACCGAACGCAAAAAGCCACGGATACGGCCACTGAAGCTTCGTTGTGTTGATCTGAATCGTATCGATGCTCGTTACGACTCGTTATGCTCTCCTTCGTTATGCGTTCGTGCAAAGGAATATGCGTATTAGTGCATTAGCTGAATCCTCCGTGGGCATACAGGAAGAGCGCGCGCGCAATCCTGTATGCCCAGAACTACTTTACGCAACGCGCATTCCACTTTGCGCAGCTTTAAATTACGGTATATGCGCGTTTCGAACGGGATGCTGTATTGTGTGTGCACTTCTCCAATTCGCGTCCGGCAACGCATGTTTTTACCACCTATTCAATCGAAGACGAAACGCGGCAATTCTGTTAACTGTGCGGTTCTGCAATCTACAGCAACGGTACCGTAACTAGTGATGGCAACTTGAAAACCGGGTAAGTACTTACCCGGTTTTACCCGGTTTTAAAAACCGGGTATACTTACTTGGTACTTACCCGATTTGGTTAAGCCGTACCCGGTTTTTACTTACCCAGAATCGCCAAAAATAACCGGGTAAAACCGGGTACCCGGTTTTCTAGAAACCGGGTATACTTACTTTTACTTACCCGGTTTTATTTTGGACGAATTTACTTACTTTTACTTACCCGGTTTTGAAATTTCAAAAGTTGCCATCACTAACCGTAACCGTCCGCATTTGTGACCCAAAAGAAAAGGGCGTCGTCCCATTTAGACCCTCTTTAATCCAAAGTGAACCTGCGGCGAACATTCCTGATCCATTTATGGATCAGTACCCAGCAATGCGCCTTACAGGCATCGATTGCCCAACAATGGCACAAACTTTCTCTGGAAACTCGAGGCAACTGTGGAGATACTCCCCAAAGAAATCCTCAACTTACTATTCTGACACTCTATGGAATATACTCCTCAAATGCACAACACACTATACAATGCCAATCAACCATCATCGGGTACCCAGTTTTTGGCACTCCTCCCCTCCAAAAGGGAGGAGTGCTATAGTGATGGTGCGGATTCTGTGTAAATTGGAACGCTCATAAGTCGGGCTAGAGTCGGCCAATCCGGGCAAATTTTTCTTTGTTCGATAGGTCTCTGGAATGCGCAGTGTGCATCGAGGGTTTCGACTTCCGTCCGGGATCCGATTTCTGGCAAGTTGCCAAAAACCCGGTTTTTCGGCCTCCGACGAACTTTGGACGCTTAGAATAGTGTTCTGGTAGATCCGAGCGAGACGAGCTTTGGGCCGAATATGTAAGAGACATTGGGCTATCCGATGGTGGGGACGCCGTCGGGCTGGGTCCGGGTCTGCCCGGGCCGGGTAGCAAAAACCGGGTTTTTCGACCCAAAAGTAGGGTTTGCGGCCCAAGTCATAAGTGTATTTTGCTATAAGCAAATTTCACGATTTTTGTGTCGACTAAGAGAGTTCAGATAGTCAATTCCGAAACCGTTCAGACAAACCCGGTCAGATTTACCCCGAGCCGGGAAATTCACCCCAAAGTTTGGTCCCGGGTTTCTGGGTAAAACTTCGCGCTGGCACAACTCTTAATAGCGTGCTCGTAGCGAGATGTGATAAAGACCAATCGATAGAGCTCGGCGAGCGCTTCTCTCTAAATGGCCAAATTTTGGGTGAAAAATTGAAAAAATCGATTTTTGGTCAAAATTTCAAAATTCTGCGTTTCCCATTCCTTGGTGTGCCAATCGATTACGTTGATGTTTGGCGAGTTTCTGGTGCTTAGGAATGTCTTTCCGGGAAACGGGAAAAGGTCCCAGCCGGAAACTGTTTTTTCGAGAAATTAAAATTTTTTCGATAAATTTTCGGTATTTTGATGCAAAGTGGGCCCCGTTGATACATTTTGGTGTCAAAGCGACTTTCACGTGATAGAGCATCGAAGGATGCATAGTTTTTGATAGAAAAACTTTTTTCGTCCGCCGCGTATTTTGGCGGGAAATTTGAATTCAAAATTTTTGCGGCCGGATTTGTCCAGGGCACCTACAGTGTAAGTACTCGATTCCGGCTTTTCGGGGACGCTGATCACGAACTTGGCGTTGTCTTTTCGTTTTGAGATGTGTGGGACCATTTTTTAAGAATTTGCATGCCACCATACGTGCCCTCAAGTGGAAAACCTGATTGTGTCAGTTCAGCTGAAGCTAGGTGTGCTGTATGCATAGTTTCGATTGGGGGGGGGGGGGGGGGTTAGGGGGGGGGGGGGGGGTTACACCCCCCCTACCAACGGCCAACAAGAACGAAATTCTCGTTAATCCCCCCCCCCCCTAGCCGAGATTCCAGCTACCCCCCCCCCCTAAAAATCAGGAAATTTCCCAAAAATCGACCTAAAATTAGCAAAACTTTTCGGCTGCGGCGCTATTTTTAAGCAATTTTGAGTCATTTTGAAACAATTTGCTTCAAAATTGAGTAAAAATATGCGTTTTTGGCGACTTTATAGCAATTTTTAGGCTTTTTAGGCTATTTTTTGGAGAGCTTCAAGAACACGATTCTTGTTCTTGTTACCCCCCTCCCCCCCAAATCTTGGTCGAACCCCCCCCCCCCCCCCCCCTAGCCTCGCGACCAATCGCAACTATGGCTGTATGTCAAATATGGGGTATTCGAGGGTCACAATTCCGAATTCGCTATTAATTTTGCGATCAGAATGGCCCCTAAGCCTCACTAACATGTCTCGTTCATCAATGGGCAGCATAATTTAACTCCCAAAGTTCTTCTGAAAGAGGGGAGGAGTGCCCCGAGGGGCTCTGCCCCCGTCTACTAATCTTGTTACTCTAAGCTTGTTTTCTGGACTTTTGCCCTTTGTCTCACAGCAGCAGAATTAAAAGCGCATTGTTCTAAACGAAAAGCGCGTTGTTCAAAATGAAAAGCGCATTGTTCAAAATGAAAAGCGCTTTGTTCAAAATGAAAAGCTGCTCCTATATACATAGCCCCTCCATGATGCCGGCGTTCTTAAAAGCGCATTGTTCTAAACGAAAAGCGCAATGTTCCAAATGAAGAGCGCTTTGTTCAGAATGAAAAGCAGTGCCAGTTAAAAGCGCATTCTTCTAAATGAAAAGCTGTAGTTACGAATTAAAAGCTGCAAATAATTGTCCCCGTAAGGTAATAAGCATTTGTGGCATGGTTCTACAGTTTTGAAATATTGCAATTTAGAGCTATTTACAATTAAAATGTGAAAATGTCGAAAATCGACTTTGTCGCCTGATGGACTAGCGGCGAAATTTCTTCAGAAATGGAAAGAGATAATTTGTAACACAAACAAAATTGTTTGCAATTGTGGAATTGTATAGAAATACACAACCAAACGAAATTCCTGGTAGAGAACGACTGCACCAAACAGTTGGCAAGTTTTTTTGTTCGATGTGGCGTATTCCCACAGGTAAAAATCTTCAGATCAGCGGCGTCGTATCATGCCGATACCATATAGCGAACGCGGCGATATCACTGAGCTTTAGATCAGTTGTACAGACAACCGTATCGTGGTAATAGCTGCATTTGAATTGTGGTACACGTTTTCAAGATACCTTCTCTAGATACGGCTAATTATGCGAATGAAACTCACTATACTCTTCACCAAGATTTGACAGACACAAAGTATTGGTTGAACTTTTTACACACACAGCTTGTTTCGCTCGGCCTCAGCCGAGCGAACCCTATCAAGAGCTCGGCGTACGTGCGTGCGTGCGTACGTCACGCTCGCTTCGGGCTTAATAACTCGCTCGTCCGACGTCATAGGATGGAGTTTGAGACATCGGCGAGTAGCCCGCGGACTCCTCTAGCCACCTGAGTAGACAAACCAAAAATAAGTTTTCAAACTCGCGCGCTACAGTATCCCAAAGTGGGGTCCATTTTAAGACAAAAGTTGACCGAAGCTAGTCAAATCGCATATCAAAGTGAAGCGCTCGAGCTCCTGAGCACGAATCCGACAACAAAAAGGTTCAAAAGTTTAAACAGAGAGCTACAGTAACCAAAACGCGTCGAAAACTGGAAACGACACGCTTGCTTCGGGCTTAATAACTCGCTTGTCTGACGTCGCTGGGTTGAGTTCGACACATCGACGGGTAGCCCTCGGACCACTCTCGCCATCTGAGTGTTGAAAACTGAAATAAGTTTTCAAACTCGCGCGCTACAGTATCCCCAAGTGGGGTCCATTTTAAGACAAAAGTTGACCGAAGCTAGTCAAATCGCATATCAAAGTGAAGCGCTCGAGCTCCTGAGCACGAATCCGACAAAAAAAGTTTCAAAAGCGTAAACAGAGAGCTACAGTAACTAAAACGCGTCGAAAACTGGAAACGACACGTTTGCTTTGCGCTTAATAACTCGCTTGTCTGACGTCGCTGGGTTGAGTTCGACACATCGACGGGTAGCCCTCGGACTACTCTCGCGAACTGTGACGTCGAAATAATAACAAGGTTTGAAAATTGCGCGCTACAGTATCCCGAAGTAATGTCCGCGAAAAGGCAAAACTTCATCGAACCTAGTCGAATGGCATATCAAAATGAAGCGCTCGACCTCCTGAGCAAGAATTCGACAATAGAAAGTTTCAAAAGGTCAATGAGAGGGCTACAGCATGGCACTCGGGCGTTGCAAAGCAGCGGTCTTGACATCGCGAAGAGCTCACTGCAAGCCAACACCAAATCATGCTCACAATTAACTTGTAGTTTTGCGTTAGATTCCAGTCTTTTTTAAAATCTAGTCTGAAAAGATGATTTTCTTGGTGTAAAGAATTAAACCCGAGCGATACCAATGTTGCGTACCAAGACAACTCCAAAAAGTGTAGTCGCGAGGAGAGTCAAAGACGCTGCACGAAACCGGAAAGGGCCTTGCTATAATCTCAGTAAAAATTCAAAGCTCAAAACCACTCCGCTTTTTAAAAGAGACTTGTTATGCGCGCAGGAAGAAATTTTCTTTGGGGTTTTTAGGGGGGGAAGGGGGGGGGGGTGGGTTCCTGGGGGCTGGGGTATGGGGGACAGGCCACTGACTAGGTGGGGGGCCTCCCTCCCCCCCCCCATACGTGTAAGCGCCAACCGGCCGGGGGGGGGGGGGGGGGGGGGGGGGGGGGGGGGGGGGTATAGGACCCCTCAGGGGGGGGGGGAGTCTGAGGCCCCTGGAGGGGGGGTCAAATGACCTAAAAATTTTGCCAAAAAAGTACCAAAAAATAAGAAATTTTTGCAAAAATAGGCCAAAAAGTGCCAAAAATCGCTTAATTTTGGTCAAAAACGTCCAAAATATAGCGCCGCAGGCGAAAATTTTGTTATTTTTAAGCGCCGCAGGCGAAATTTTTGCCATTTCTAAGCGCCACAGGCGAAAATTTTTGAAATTCTAGGGGGGGGGGGGGTCTCTTGGGGAAAGCGGGAGGGGGTACCTGGGGGGGGGTACACTTTCGGCTTGGGGGGGGGGGGGCTCCCCCCCCCACCCCCCCCCCCCCCCCGGTTACACGTATGCCCCCCCCCCATTTGGCTACAAGTATGCGGAAGAGCCAGGCCCCTGTTCATAGGCTGAAGTTGCCAAAAAATCTGGAATAGGCGCACAAAATCACCATTGGTACTGAATATTTCGTTTGGATTAGCCGTACAGTATTTCCAGATTACGCGCATCCAGGTTATTCGCTCTCAACTCTAGAGACACATTTGACTGGAGATGTCTTGCTCAATGCTTTCAGATAAAGGAAGGAGATATGCCGTACTGCTGTCTTCTCAATGCCAGCTTCAATCGCTCACCAAACCATCCAGCAGAATTATGCATATCATGTGCCGCACTGTTTGCCACTTGCTATGTAGGTAGGCAGGTAGAGTACCTGATGCCACCTATTCACCAATGTTAATTGAAAACCACGACAATCTAATCCTTGGCATCATCCATCAGGCCAGCCTGCAGTAATTAAGAAGTGTGTTGCGTGTAGAAGGTACAGTTAGTTGTTTGGCAGCAAAGTGTAGTTCTATTGCACGTTCAGAAGGATCTGACACGTCTTAGAACGCCCGCCAAACGCGTTGCCCTGTCTTACACATGTGCTCTACCGTGTGCCTGAGAACAAGCTGTTTCAGTTGTTGTTAGCTTTAAACAGGATTTAAGCTGGCAAAGAAAGACGGAGTGGATGCACTTGAATATTTCAAAAATCTCTCCAATTTTTCGTTTTATGCTAGGATGTATTCACTCTTGAAGGATGACGTCTTGTCACAAAACATTTCAACCGACACTGACACACTTGTCAAGTGCTATGGGAACATTTGCGGCGGAATCGGGCACGTATTAAAATACACATATAGAAGAAAGAAACAAGAAGGTGGTACTGAAAGTATGACAGAATGGGATTCCAAATGGATACCAACTTGCGAAGGGGTAAGTTTGCAGTCAGTTAGTAGTTAGGGTAAGCTAGTAGCTAGCTGTACGTGTAGCTTTGGTCTAAAATGAGGTCTAGAATCAGGAGGAGATCTTAGAGGCTGAGGCTAAGCGTACTACATGGAGATCGTAGGTACGTAGACCTGAGCAGGAGGAGATCGTAGACCTGAGCTTAGGCTAAGCATGCTTTCCAGATTTGGCTAACCAATAGTGATATTCATCTTAGCTTAGTGCTTAGTTAAGTGTACTCAACTGGCATCACAATAGGCTACGACAATCATTCAGAATTACCGGCCATGAATAATGGCTTCTTATTTAGCTACAATGTAATCGCATCACGTCATAGCGACATCCCTTCTGCATGTGGTGTACAGACGCTACCCCTTGTTGTTGATAGATTGATGCCATGCGTGAAAAACTGACAATAATATATGCTGGTATGGAACACAACTGCAGCAAAGCGGGAAGACACAGGCTCTGTCAGGACGCTCGAAGGTCAGATGAATGTCGCAAAAAAGAAGAGCAGTGTGAATGGATCCTGAATAGTGATTAATTAAGCAGAGCAAAATACGAGTTTTGTTCTTACACCTTACCGACAAAAGTCGCAACAATTTCACAGTCACATTTTGTTAGCGTTCGCAAAACGTGCTTCCGCGCTGTTCTCAGTAAGCAACTCCACTTGTGTCATCTTCCGTCAAGTCAGCCGCAGCAGAATGGCACGAACAGATTTTCCACACGGCCTCAGCAGAGGAAAACGTCTCATGAGCTCGCTGGGTCAATCAACCTGTGCCCCTTTTGTTCGTTTGTTTGTTCGTTCTTGCGTCGTGCGTGAAATCACTCGCTCGTCAAACCAACAAACAAGCTTTGTCTAAAACTGTGGCACCACGTTGGCATCAGTGTAACCTTGAGAGCGTGTGCGCGAGAATGTGTACTGGATAGTGAAGCGCCGGTAGACATTTAGTCGACAATCCGGTGGGGTATCGCCGCAATTGGTCTTGAATTTGTTCGTGGTACCTGATCCACATATGGATCAGAAGATTCGCCGCAGGCACACTTTGCGCTTATAATTGTGCCAGCTGATCCATAAATGGATTTGTGCCTACACATGGTAATGGTATGTATGTGCTCTGATTATTTGCGGCTTGCTTTTTTGGCTGTTGGTTTTAATTGGAATAGTAGTTGATTGCTTTGCGCATCTCCATTCCATTCTCAGCTTACATGTAGAACATTCCCTTAGAATTTCTGTCTTGTATAATGTTGAATTAATGAGTTGGTACATAAGTGTGGGACGAATCAGCGCAGTATTCATTTCTTCTCTTGTCAATCTACTCGTGTACAATTTCGAACAAGCTCCACTACTATAAAGTTGAGCTTGTATTCTGACTGACATTGGAACGAGTTGCGTTCTTTCTGTAGAGAGTGCAAGAGCTCATCGCCCGTATTGCTTAGCTTCGCAAGCTCCCCCTTCGCAAGAGGGTATTGCAGAGCAATATTGATTTCGCCCGGGAATTGGATTTTAGAGCAAGAAGATCCTCTTTCAAGCAACGCTTTCAAAAATGTGACAAAAACCTGCCAAGGTTTGACAAACGTTAAACAAATTGTCGAGAATGACGTGTTCTGTGGTGCTGTCTGCATAATCGAAAAATTGTTGCTGCAACAGAAAAGAACACGTCGAAATCTTTCAACTGACGTGTCGATTGTCGCACTACGACGTAAGACGAGCGTTAGTTGCGTTTTGTGCCTTTGGACCTTTGGGCACTATAACTCGCCAAATTCAAAGTTTTGAGTTTCGGCGAAGTGGAGAACAAATGATTTGTGAGTTGATAGCTATCCAATGAGCTCGACATCGTATCCTTACGACACACGTTGAGCAGGTTCGAGTAATTTTAGTGTCAAATCTCGAGAACGGCGTTTTCAGCGGGGCGTGTTTGCGTAATAAAAAAAATGTTGCTGCTGCATGAAAGAACACGCCGAGAGCTTTCACCGGACGTTCCGATTGGCGCTCTACGACGTAAGACGTGCGAGTTAAATGCGTCTTGCGCTTTTGGACCTTCGGGCTACTGTAACTCGCGAAATTCAAATCTTTGAGTCTCGACCCATACCAAGCGACCAGATTAGTGAGTCGAGACCTATCCGCTGAGCCCAAGATCTACGACTTCCAACACCGAGATCCGTGGGCGTAACGCACGCACGGACGTGCGGACAGGACGCACGCACGCCGAGCTCTCGTAGGGTGTTGCCCAACTGAGGCCGGACAAAAACCAGGCAAGTCGTCCGAGGGACGCAGTATACTCCACAAATTTAAACTCCTACGCATGGTGACTCCTCTGCTGTTGTGGCCTCCTGGCACCCCCAATCGCAAAAGCAATGCTGAATTCGTGATCTACATCCCAAAATACCCCAGATTCGACATACAGCACCCCTAGTTTCCTATGGACTCCAGGAACTGAAATTCTGCAGTTGGGGTACGGTAGCATACAAATTCGTCGTAGGTACGTTCAAACATCATCTATACACTGAACGGATGCCAAATTCGTAATCAGCGCCCCCGAAAACTCCGAAATCGAGTATAATATCGCAGAAGTTGACTTGACACCCAGAATTCAAACGGACGCAGCAGGGATACTGTAGCTTCGAAAATTCTTCCAAAACACTTTTCTAGACCAGATTTTAGCGTAGAATCGTTTGAAACTACTTTCGAATTATTGCATAAAATGGCATATGGAAAAAAATTATGCCCGGGCTATAGACCCTAGTTCTACACTGAAGAACTTGGGAACCCAGGCAAGTCGTCCGGGGGACGCAGTATTCGCAATTGCAAAAGCAATGCTGAATTCGTGATCTACCCCCTTGGGGACCAGACATTTTTATCGGCCGACATTTTTATCGGCCGGCTTAAATGCTGGCATGGACCACCTGGCTGCCAAGAATGCTGACATGCTTCGTCGCACACTATGAGCAATACCGGCATTGATCGAACCTTCATTGTAATCACCTAGAAATGCCTCCAAAACGGCGACAAAGACTGGCATTGTGACAAAAGCACCCTGAGAAATGCTGACATCGCTAGTGCCACCTTATTGGCGCGAGGAATGCTGGCCTATGCCACAGAGAAATGTGAGCATTGTTCACTCCACTACAAAGAGTACTGTCATTCACCAAATGGGGTTTTGTGTTAGTACAAATGCTGGCATAGCTACAACTCCGGTTGCTTCAATGCCATTGTTTTTAGCTGCGCAGTTCCGACAACCTTTGGAAGTCCACCAATGCTGTCATTGGAGCGAAGTGTGCGCAAATGCTGGCATTGTTGATCCGATGCGCCGCCGATGCCAACATTCATTTCATGAGGGCGATTATAGTCGACCACTACTAGCATTGTTGGTACCGATCGTTTGTGACTGTATCAATGCCGGCATTTGTAAGCATAGCTGCTGTACCAACTGATTAAGATGGTCGTCCTTGGAACAGGCTAGCATTATCCTAGATAACTCCCACCAATGCCAACGTTTGAAGCAAAACAGTTTAACAGAACGCATAGTTGCTGCAACCTCGTTTAGAAAAGCTTACTGGCATTGCTTGGTATCTACATGCATAGCATTCTTACACGATTCAATTCTGATGTGTCAGGACATCAAATTACAGGCGTTGTTAGATTTACACATGAGCCTACATGAATTGTCAGCATGCAATCTACCGTTGCCAACCACCAATAAAGACACACAGTCTAGCTACTCACCAATGTCACACAACTTTACCGTAACAGGCCACACCATGGCAAAAAATAGAGTCGATGAATAAATCGCATTCTGCATTTCGTTAAATTTTCGCCTCTCTCAGCATTTTCAGCAGTTCGGAAGGCATA
>JASAMZ010006322.1:0-29437 GCA_030248115.1 Linhomoeus sp. GSCO2_2 | reverse complement strand
TAGGGTGGCCAATAGAAACTTTGACTATGTAGTTTCAGTCCAGTTTCAGTTGGAATCAGTTAACTGAAACTGAAACTCACGGTTTAGTTTCAGTCATTTGAATGTCACACTTTACCAAATCTCAGCAGGCAGTCATTCCTGCCAAACTTTCTTGGGCCTTTAATAACTGGACTTTCTATTGGTCACCCTAGTTCTGTGTGCAAATTGTGCAGTGTTTACCCTGGCTCAGCCGTGCGACATCCCACGAGAACTCAGCGTGCGTGCGTACGTACGTACGTGCGTTTGTTCGTTCGTCCGTCACGCTCTCAGATTTCGGCAACAAATAGGTATTGTATCCTCGTATAGGAATCACTATGTCGCTTAGACGAGTTCTTGTATTCCCACAATACGATGGTTTTGACTTCTTGCGCATTGTGGCTTTGGTTGCGTCAACTCTAGACGTATGACCACCAACTTTTTGAAAACTGACCAAAATACCCAATTTGAAGCATCTCAGAGAGAACCCACTTTCATTTTCAATTCCCTATTTGACATCGACCTATTCTATAATAAGTCTATTCTCAGGCCAATCACTGGCAGTCTTGTCGAGCAGGTGCTGACCTGTGACGCAACGATCGAACCCAATTTTATTCACGTACGTATTCCTACATAGTCAGTTTATTATCTTCGCATGATAATAATGTACACCATCAGCAGTGAAATAGCGGCGTGGCGTAATAGCCCGAGTGGCCAAATGAACTGGCAGGTGCGTTGCTTGCGTTCACTGGCGCCCAACTTAGAATTGGGCGAAACTATCTTTGGACTGTCTGGGTGCGGTGACGCACTCAGTCTCAGACTGCGCGCCCGGTTTTCGCCCCAGTCTCAGAAATCAAACGTTGTACTAGATACAGTAGGTAGCTTTCTCAAGTCAAGTTGCAATGTACCGCACTTCTCGGCAAAATTTGCAATTCTCCTGCAACTGCAACATGTGGCTTCGCCTGCCCACTCGGCCTCGTGAGTTAACCTTCTGACCTGCTGTCCTACTGTTTACTAGCGCTCCAGGGGGGGGGGGGGGGGAGCTCTGCCAACCTCCACCCCCCCCCACCCCGACCGATGGGGCCCGACCTCAGATTTCCCTAGAGACTGCCCGTAGTATACGAAAACTGTCGCCTGCGGAGTAGAATTTGTTGTGTACGGCTGCAAAATGGCAAAATTTTGCCTCCGGCGCTGTTTTTAAACAGATTTTGGTACAACACTGGCAAAACCGCAAAGTTGTGCCTACGGCGCTGGTCTCTATGCACAATTTTCGGCGTTGGCTGAGCAAAAACACCAACTTTTAAAGCAAATATTCTACTAAACCCGATAAAATAAAATAATTTTCGCCTACTCGTAAATAAGGTACCTTCCCTAAAATTTCTTGAGGCAGGGCCTCCCTGTTGGAAAATCCGAGGCCGCAACTTCTGCTGTTATTGTCGATAACGGACACGGAATTCTATTTTGAGGCCACCGCTGACCTTAGACTTGTTTTCGACTTCTCTCGCCCGCCCTTTCTCGAATTAAGTAATCCTCGCCTCTTGGCTCCCTCTCAACTTACTCAGGCGACGCACCTGACGTATGATGAGAGCGTGCGTGTGTAGGTGCAGTGCGCACGTCCGGTCAAAAGAAGTCAGGGCTAATACGGTGAAATGAGTCTCATTTGCCCTGAGGGTACAAAGGAGGTTAATGTAACGGGAAGCAGAGCAGATCCTTTCTTGATGGATTCCCCAATGGCCCATTAGCCTACGCTTGACGTAAGTCCGAGTTCTGAGCTATTGTGCGACTTCTGCAAAACATTGAATCATTAGGGGTACAATTACTGAAATGTCGTCAGACGAGCGCGTTATCCAATGAGTGAAGTATTGCAATCCGCTCCCACTTCTGTGTATTATGCTAATAGCTTCTTTAAGCAGTGAAGTACTGCTCACGCACCCCCTATCATGCATAATTTACAGTAGCTCGTGCGTGAGCTTTCGAATATTTGTGTACCTGAGTGTCTTGAGCACGAAAATTTCATCGACTTATAGGTACAAAGCAGATGCCTGTGTGCCAGCCAGTCCGTGGGAACGGGCCTTCACAAAATCGCACATGCCGATTAATTGTTGTGCTTACTAAAGGAGACTTCAATCTTGGGACCAGTTCTTTGTACCTACATACGTACATATATGTGTCTGGGACGCGCTGGAAATAGCAAGTTGCAAGGGCCGTCTTGCCTAGACACTGAAATTGGCTTCAATGTCGGACTTGCGAGCTTGAGTCGAGCTATGTACTATGGCCTACAGTAATCCCGAGAGTACGGTAACGCGTCTGGCGCCCTTCCCATGACCGCTACCCTCTCCCATTCCAGAGCACGCATTCGCTCCGCCCGAGCACCAGCACATTCCGCAGCCGCCTCAGCAGCCTGCGGCCTATCTACAGAGCCCGCCCCATCACCAGCTCCTACCCGTGTCCCATCCGGGCCCGGCCGTGGGGTTACCCGTCCCGGTCCAGCAGGCCCTCCAACACCACCCCACGCTCCCGTACCCGTCGCCCCCGGCGGCAGTGTCGGCCTGCTCCAGTATCGCGCTCACTGACGCCTACAGGTAGGTAGATGGGACATAAAATGGCAATGAAACAGATTCAGACAATTGTGTTGTGGCCCCTTGTCTGACCTTCGATAAAATGTCAGAGTACGGGTTTTGAGCACTTGCGCATTGATTTCTGCGTTGCAGTGCAGTGACTTTTATCCAAGCCTTTGTCTTTATCATGTCTGACAAGGATTTTGACCGTTGTCCATACCTTTCTCATGTCCGAAAATCTTCCTCTTTACAGTATGACTGGCCGAAGTTTGAACATGAATTGAATCTATCAAAACTCCCGAGTCTGGCTTGAGTGAAATTTTCGAAAATTCCACTCAAAAATTTGATCAGATTTTAGCTTTAATTTTTCTTCGTAGACCGCCCATCGTCTCATCTGGTCTTGTCCACGGCCACCTGGGACCGCCCCAGTCGCACCACTCGGCGCCCAGGGTGCCCAGACGACATCACCACCAGCACCACCCCAGACACCCCAGTTCCAGTGGTAGAAGGCCCGTGGCGGATCCGGGACAACTGCAGCAGCCGCAGGTATGTACTGTGCGCACACTGCAGACCAAGAAGGCCAAGACACTACTAAACTGTTACTGTAGTGCGAGTTGATCTTCACAAGATGGTTTGGCACTGATCCTCACAAGGGCAAAACTGCCGACAGTGCCACAAATCACGAAATACTTGATCATTAATGCGAGTCAGAAGTTTACTCTCAAACGGCAAGTTTACCCGAAAACTTCTTTCACTCGTTGAAACAGTACGGCTCGTCCAAATTTCTATAACTTCTACCATGTGCCTTTGGCAACAAGTCAAATGGATGTAATTGTGTAATCAAAAGCTTTATCCCACGAGGCAAAGATGGTTGTCCAATGACAAATGTTTCGCTATGTACAACCTGCTTTTCCACTGGACAAGTTTGTCCAATGAACAAAACAAACTCGCCCAGTGAACTCATAACAAGATTGTGAATTTTCACTGGCATCGAAGTTGGACGCGGATAACAACACAAATGGCACAGTCGCACAATGCACGCAAATTGGACAAGACAAACCCCTTTGTAATGCGCAGGTGTTGCCCAACGTGGAGATCGCAGTGGTGGGCTCGCCCGAGCCCTTCGAGCAAGCCACGGCCAGGACGCCCAACGGAACGGCGCTGCCCGCAGCATCGGACGAGCGACCGATTGAGCGGTGAGCGATCCATAATACTCGTACGTTTGTGGAGTGGTCGAGTTGAGAGCCCCAGCCTACTGTAGGTGCTGTTACTGTACTACACGCCGTGTTTTCGAATTGTCGCCCGTTCTGGATGCTGACGTCGCTCCACAAAGCCTCTCTAAAAGGCTTTGTTCATTAATCGGTGGAGAACGAGAAGCCTGATTGGCGCCTGGCGAGCTGGGGGCTTCTGTGCTAATCATCGATTGACGTCATTATCGTCTGATAGAAGACTTGCGGCGCCTTTGGCTAAGGATTAGGGTCTTCTGTCTTGCGTAAGAGGCCTTAAGAGCTCGTATTCAGCAATTTTCTCTGACGCTGTCTCAGTAAGCTTCTGCCAAAGTTGGTGGATAGAGTTGTTGTCAATTAGAGTTACAGTAGAAGACGTGCATAACTACGGTTGGCTCCTTCTGCCGCCTGTGCGCGTGGGCACTGGGCAGACGTCTCGCACGCGAGGTTCCGAACATCGTAGTCCCCGGGGGTACACAAGCTCGCGTGCAGCACGCCATGGGACCCGGAGGTCTCTCTGTCCCCTGGCGCCCCTTTCGTGACCGCCCGAAGACGGTAGCGCGCAACCCGAATTAGCTCTCATTGCCCCAATCAGACTTGTGTTGCCCATTGGCGCTCGTCCTAGCGTGACGCGGTGACGGCCGCCTGCGTCAGAGACAGAGAGAGAGAAAGCAACGAGCCCTGATCGGATCACGGGCGGGGATTGATTCGGGCTCGGCGGTGCGCACGAGCGGATAAAAGGAAAGGTCCTTGGCCTTTCGGAAGTCGCCCCGCCCAGAACTCTCCTCTGTCCTCGCCCCTCCGATGCCGACTGTTGCCAGTGGCGACGCCCAACCCTCCGATTGACGTCAATCCGCTCAGCTGCACCCTCTACAGCTTTGCGCGACTCCTAGCGTCGTGGTTCTAATCAAATCGCAGACAAACAAGTGGGACCCCGCGTAGGTCTGCTGGGGAATTGGGCCTTGGCTACTACTCCCTCTCGCGGTCGCCAGCAAGCCGCTTTTAGTCACTCCCGTTCTTCCGTTCCCTCTCTGACAGCAGCAGCTGCGATTGCGGCCTTGAAGAGAAGCCCCGGGGGCGGCAACCGGTTGCCCACGACAACTAGGGCCAACAAACCGGCCCGCCGCTTATTATTGCCATTAGTCGACGACGTCGGTCGTTGCCGTCCGGCGCTTGATTGCCATAGTTTGTTGTTTGGTCCGCGCGCACTTAGTACTTTCGAGGGGAAAATTCTCATTTCGCCCCCCGCGGCGCGCGGCCTAGTCGGGCGCCGGTTGGCTTTCGCCGACCCCCTGACTAGCCTAGTATGCATAGGAGTTCCTCGGGGCGCAATAAGGAAGCTCCATAAACACTGGCTGTGTATAAATTCTTCAGCGACTTCCCAGGCGCTTCACATGGCTCACGTACTGCGCACCTTCTATCTATAGCAGAGAACAGAACGCAGTGCCCTGTTTGCCTATTGACCCAGCTGAAACCCTATTATCAGCTGGGACCAGACGAACTCAATCTCCCACCCTTGAGTGCAGGATTCATTCTTTCTTTCCGTCATGTTGCGCTTCTCAGAGTTCCCTCCATCTCTGGCTGGCGCTTCAGGCTTCTTAGGCGTAATAACTCTTTCAGTTCAATCTGGGTGAATAGGCGTCCTCTGCGCCTCGTAGGGCTTCGTCGCGAGCCCACTCATCAATCATTTAAGGTCACCTCGCTATTTTCAGGTGCGAGGTGCGCAGCGCCGACGTGGTCCTGTCGTCGCCGCGCGACTCGAGCGTGCTGCTCCCGAGCAGCAGCCAGGCAGTGAACCGCGCGCCCGCAGCCTCGATCTCCCAGCAGCAGCAGCAGTTGGAGCGAATCACTCCAGTTGACAAGGGGCCCACTGGTTCCTCCCAAGTACCAAGCGCCGGAGGCGACAGCCGACCCCAGAGCGCCACTGAACGGGCCGCCTCCCCTCCACAGAGCGAGCTGGCCATGCAGCGCTCCCTGGGTCTGAACAACAGCCTCTGCCTGCCAACGGCTGGCGCCCTTCTGGCCTTGGACGCTCAGCAGAGCCAGCAGCAGCAGCAGCCCAATCTGCTGCCACCTAGAGCCTGGGCCATTCCGCCCGTCTCGCCAATCTCTACCGCTGAATCGTCGTCGACCTTCGTCGACGCGCAGCTTCGCGCCCGCGTCGGCAGCCTGGGCGCTGGCATGACGGCCAGCGCGTTCCAAGCTTCGCCAGCGGAGCACCAAATCCATGCTGTGGAGCAGCAGCAGCAACCCGCGCAACCGCAACTGTCGCCATCGTCTTCGTCGGGTGGCAGCGAGGGCAAGCGCCGCGGTTCGCTCGACCACAGTCAGTCGGGTGTCCCCCTCAAGAAGAGGCACATCGTCTCAGACACTCAGGCTGAAAGCGGGTCGGAGTCAGTGCGCCAGAGCGGCGACAGCGAGGCGTCTACGGCAATTGTGGTGTCACCACCAGTGGCCGCTGAGACGGCAGCCAAGGCCCCCAGCGAACCGTCTCTGCCAAAGAGTGGGCACTATTGATATCAACCATTGATTCCTTCAGGCCAGTTACATACACGTCACCCCCTACTTTTCAGGTGTGGAGCGCTCTGGAGAGCGTCCAGCCCCTCAAGAAAAGGCTCGACCAAGGAGCAGCGATGACTCAGTGCTCAGAACCCAAGAGAAGCGAGCGCCGTATGTGGAACCTGCCAGATCAGCGGACTTGGTGGCCCACCAACTGACCAGCCCCACAGAGGGCGCTTCAGTGATCGCCACATCCAAAGCCCTGTTCGCCGCTGAAGGCTCACACGGGCAAAGACTCCAGGAAAGCCCTTCCACAGAACCCCATCGGACGTCAGTGCTGAGCCACATCTTCTCCAGTCCCAGCAGCACGGCAGCCTTGAGAATCCACACCAGTGTAGCCACCCCACGATTCTCTCATCCTGAGGCAGTCGCAAGCCATTTTCGCGCCCAGCAGCAGCAACAGCAGCAGCAGCACCTGCAGCAACAGCACCAGCAACTGCAGACGCGCGTGGCGCCCGTGCGGCCCACGCCACTGCACAGCGGCGCCTTCACCAACGCGACGCAGGCCGTCCTGCCCAGCCAGCGCGTGCCACCCGCAGGCCCATTCGTGGGAGCCCGCGGCATGGCTGCCATGCCAGCAGCCGCTGGGGGCCACATGGCAAGCGCCGAGGGCCTGAATCGCCTTGGACTGGGTCCCACGGTGGGCTTGGCGCCGCCCTACAGCACTGCTGGCGCCAGGTCAGCTCCCAGCGTACCAGCGGAGCTGCGCGCCGCCGCGCTGCGACCCGACCAGCAGCAGCAGCAGGCGCTCCAGCAGCAGGCGGCCAACCGGCGCAAGGCGACCTCGCCGGCGCTGATGTCGGCCACAAACGGGGCGGGCGAGACGGTCTCGGAGCAGCTGCGCCGACTCCAGGACGTCAAGACGCTGCCACAGGGCGACGAGTTCCACGCGGCCCTTAACCAGTGGGATTGGGTCTTTCTCGACGGCGTCAAGATGCCCGTCGTGCTGAGAGGTGCGCTATGCGATGATTTTCACCAAGTTCATCTTTCTTCAACGTTTTCTAATTGTTATCGCTCTCCTTTTCAGGCCCTGACAGCTACGTGGCCGTCCACATCGTGCAGATGCGCCTTCTCTCCAAGTTCCCACCGAATATCCCAGGCGAGCTAATGCGTCGCTACACGATGGTCAGTCACAAGATGACGCTGATCGAGGCCTGGGTCTTCAACACCGTCAACGCCGTCCTCTGCAGCTTCGAGTTCGGCTGCCAGCTCTTCACGACTCAGGACGAGGTCGGAATTTGTGACCGTACAACCACTCTGGCAGAAATTAGTGCAAATTCTTCTCTCCAGGTGGTCAAAATGGCCGACGTAGAGCGTTTCTACTGGCATGTCAAGTCTCTGAACCTGGGCCGCATGATCGAGACCTACCGGGCCGAGATACGCAACACGGCCAACCTACACCTGGGCCTGACGGCCACCATCTCGCAGTTGAAGAGCAAGGTGGAGTGCGACCACAGGGAGGTCCAGAAGCACATCAGCGCCCTGGCCAACGCTGCTCTGAAGAGGGAGCAAGCTGCAGCGTCAGCTGCAGCAGCGGCCAAGACGCCTAATCAGGTATTGGGTAGATTTAGCAGTTGAGATCAGACTCCTAAAATTTGATTCATGAGGTGGTGTTTTCAGGGTCAGCCACTGCAAGCACAGATCACAGTGGCCAACCACGCCGCGACCATGATGGCCTCAGCGGCGGCCGCCCACCAGAGAGAGGCGGCCATCGCGGCTGCCCAGGTGCAGCAGCAAAGGGAAGAGGTGGGACGACTGCACCGCGTTAAAGTATTGTTACACAGCAGACATCATACATTCTCTTTTGCCCAGGCCGCCGCCCTGGCCGCCATCACGCAGCAGCACCAGCAGCAGGCGGCCCTGGCGGCTGCGCAGCAGCAGTCGCGCGAGCAGCAACAACTGGCCGCCGCCGCCGTCTTTCAGCAGTCCCAGCAGCAGCAACAGCGCCAGGCTGCGGCTGCTGCCGCCGTTGGCTACCAACTGGGCGCGCTCGACCAACACCACCACCACTCGCAGCAGGAGCTCTACCACCACCTGCCGCAGAGGTCGCCGGCCTACCTGGGGGCGGGAGCCGCAGCAGGGGGCCTGACCAACGGCCTACCACCTGCTGGGCGTCAGCAGCCCCAGGCCCAGCAACTCCACTTGCCCCATCATCAGGCGGGCCACCAGATGGCGACCATCAGTCCGGGACTGCCCCTGGCGCCCCAGCAGGGGGTGGGCGCCGCCAGGCCTCTGGTCAACGGCGTCCTCTCGCACGTCTATCGACCATGATGACAGGGTGACTGGGAGAATTCGCCTCAGCCGCTGCAGTTCAACTCTAACACACATCGGACCTCTTCACGCCACTACCTACCGAGCGCTCAAGAAGCCAACCAAGTCACTAAAGCGCGCCGCGAGCAACCTACTGTAACCTCGCGGTCCGATTCTCGTCACGACTCGTGAAGACACATAATTCCCAAGTGACCAAACGTGCCATGTTCAGCCGGTAACCTTTCTGAATCGTTTCATTCCGCGTATGGAAGAGAAGATATCTTAGTGAGAATCTAGCAGGTGTTTGCCAGTGACTCACCGAACATATCCATACCTAAAGACTGCTTGTTAAATTCAGTGTACAGTACGCAAACGGCATTCGTTCCTTGAAATGTGCCGAACCGAAGGTTTCCACTCGAAAGGAAATCTCAGCGATTTGCGACTGGGCGGGCATAATATTATGTTTGTTCTTGTTCTTGTTCTTGTCTGACTGATTCGCGCAGATGCGTGTGCAGATGTGCAGTTTGGCTTGTTATTGCCGTTGCTGTTACGGTACCGTACCTCGGCACCTAGGTATGAGGTATATATGACAATTGAGATATTAAAATAGTGGATACTGTAGTATAGCTGCGACTGTCCTGTCAGCGCCTCGACCAGTCTCACTCAGTGCGTGTGATGTCATTGTCATAACAGTCTGCTCACTCGATTCCGAATTCCGCGTCGAATCAAGCGAAGATGTCTGTCTGTCTGTAGTCGTGTGTGGACTAATTCTGCCGTTGTATTATTGATTGACTCGTTTGTGTACAGGCCGGTGATCTATGGGCATAGAAGCAGAACTACCACTATCAGCACAACACTCGTGTAGCTACTGCGATAGTCGACGGTTCATCAACCGGTTTCTCTGCTGGAGTTTTCTTGTCGTCGTGTCTGTAGCTGTCACTTGAAGTCGCGTGTCGTGTTGTGGTTCTCGTTTGAAAGCGCGCTCGGTTTCACTTGTGGGAAAGAAAGAAGTATCGACAGAATTCTCGACTCGACAGAATCCCACAGCGGGTCAATTAACCTACATACCTACGGTACATACATAGTTCGATAGCTCTATTTGAGTGAAAACAGTCAACTTCATTGAGAAGTGCGTGTTCAACGTTGTTGCATACATCGACGGCGAAAATTGCATTTACATAGATTTCATTTACCAATACGCATGCACGTGGCATTTACATTACACTTTACTCACATTACATTTGCACGGATATTCACGGATTTACAGAGCGAAGTGCCGCTTTTAGAGAAGTGTAAGAATTGCCAAACATCCACAACTTAATCTCGTCTGTTCTGCGAAGATGACATCATGTTTTGCGCCTTCATTCGAAGCATTATCTTAGTGCATTATCTTATGCACTGTGCGCAATTGCAGCGTATCGCGTTCTCTGCTTACAAAGGCGCACAGGTGCTGTCCAAATACTCTTCGTGTTTGTCTTTGTCTAGTGTCGACGTGCTTCTGGTGGAATTTGGCGCACAATGGCTGAACAACCGCAAATTTCTTTCGCAATCGCCGCTTTGGAGGATTTCGATGCGGTTCTGAGCTTTTATCTCGAAAACTCCGTCACTTCCCCAGATGCAGAGACGATAAAGGAGGGAGTGGGGCTGGATCCCGCAGATGTGGAGACCATTGACTTCTGGGGCGGCTACATCAAAAGAAGCATTGACTCAGGTTGTTTGCCTGCAAAAGATAATTCTACTATTTGATTACTTACTGATTATTTATAGATTTCGGTTATTTATTGATTTACTCAATATACAGGGGTCAGCTACATTGCACGCGACGGCGCAAATGGCGGCAAGATCATCGCCTTGCGACTCAACCGCATTGTGCTCGACGTGAATGAAGTTCGACTGAAGGGAAAGTTGAGTTTGACGACGAAGAATGGACCTCTTGCAAGGTAAAAGTGCTTCCAGTGTACATTGGTATTCCCCGCAATTACCTATACTTAGGGTTGAGTTTAGTTGGGCTAGCAGTATGTACCTTTGCGTACGTACCTAGGACAGACTGTTGCCAACTTTTCACCGTACCGCTCCCCCATTTAGGTACCACAGAGTGATCGAGGAGTCATTTGAGAGGATGGATTTCTACAAAGCCTTTGATGAGCGCAAGCCGCAGAAACTGCTGCAGCTCATGGCATTGGCCGTCCATAAGGACTATAGAAGGATGGGTCTGGCGAGCAAGCTGAACCAAATGACGTGCGTTAGCTGTAATTGGGTAGACTTTGCAAAGTTGGATGGTAGATGGCTTCGAAGTTGTTTAGACACAATGCCTGTCAACTTCTAATACCGTATATCTTCTAATAATTCCCCATCTCCAATAATTCAACGGGGAATTAGCAAAATATTTGCACCGAAAAACTAAAACCCCTCCGGGAATTATTAGAAGATGTACGGTACCTGGTGGAAAACCACTTTAGAAGTATATGCTGAAACGCGACTGTCTCCACAACCCGAACAAGCTGTGTGTGTAAAAAGTTCAACCTATACTTTGTGTCTGTCACATTTTGGTGAACAGCATAGTGAACTTTGTACACATCGTTAGCCGCATCTAGAGAAGGCATCTTGAAAACGGGTTCCCTTATACCAAGTGCAGCTATCCCCGCGATACGATTGTCTGTACAGCTGATCTAAAGCTCAGTGATATCGCCGCGTCCGCTATATGTTATCGGCATGATACGATGCCGTTTATCTGATGTTTCTTACCTGTAAGAAAACGTCACACCCAACAAAAAACTTGCCAAAAGTTTGGTGCAGTCGCTCTTTGTCAGGAATTCCTCTTGGCGTACATACGACCTTTCTATTCTATGTTCACATTCATCAATAAACAAAAGTTTTGGCAATTTATGGAATTTTGACATGCCTGTCAAATTTTGAACATTTCTATCAATTTTAATGCGTGCACAAAATTTCTTTTACGGTACTGATTATTCGTAGTCTCTGCGCTTGCCATTTCTGAAGAAAGTTCGCTGCTAGCCCATCAGATGAAAATGTCGATTTTGACATTTTTTAAAATTTAATTCTAAGTATCTCAAAATTGCAATTTGTTAAAATTGTAAAACTATGTCACAAATTCCTACCGGCATAAGGCCTTACCATTTCTGCATTCACATTCGTCAATAAATGACGTTCTATTTTTGTCAATTAATGGAATTCTGACAAATAATCGGGCATTTTTATCAAATTTCACATTTGCAAAAATTTTGTTTTGTGTTACAAATTATCCGCTGTCTATAGCCTTTCCATTTCTGAAGAAATTTTGCCGCCAGTCCATCAGACGAAAAAGCCGATTTGGCATTTTTGAATTTTAATTCTAAATATCTCGCAATTACAATTTATTAAAACTGTAAAAATACGTCACAAATTCTTATTGACATACGGCCTTACTATTTCTACATTCACATTCGTCAATCAATGACGTTCTATTTTTGTCAATTTGTGGAATTTTGGCTAACAATGGCGTATTTCTATTAAATTCTACATTAACAAAAAATTTCTTTTGTGTTACAAATTATCCTCCGTCTATGCCCTTTCGATTTCTGAAGAAATTTCCATTCTAGCTCATCAGACGAAAAAGTCGATTTTCGACATTTTGGAATTTTAATTGCGAATATCTCGAAAATGCGAAATTAGCAACACAAACGGATATCGGATCCGTACTCAGCGACCTCGACTCTACTTGACCACATATGCCACATGTTTTACTTCAGTGCCACGGACGGACAGACAGACATTGTCATTGGTATATATGTCACACCCAAAATGCGCAACCACCCAGAAGGCGCCATATGGCGCCTTCTGGGTGGTGGTCACCCAAACTGCGCAATATGGCGCATTCGGGGTGGCTTCTACCCAGACTACGCAATAGTAGATGGTTTCTTGCTTTTGTGTGCAAATATTTGACACAGTTGGTATATTCCTTCAGTTCAGGCTATGCTTAGGCTCGCCCTGCGCCCACAGTGCACAAGAGTCAGTCGGCGTCGCAGTCTGGCGGGTCGAAGCTTAGGCTTAACGCGACCGGTGACCGACTTCAGGGCGCGCGGAGCGCGCCCTGAAGTTGGTGGTCGCGTTAAGCCTCAGTTTTCGACCCGCCAGGCGCGACGTCGACCGAGTTTTAGTGCAAACAGTGGGTGGGGTGAACACTCCTCCATCTACTTCACCGCCTGCTCAGGCCGGCTGTGCCCCTTCCCTGCTAAAGCGCTTGCGACTTATGTCCATTGCGCATTCTGGGTGCCGGCCACCCAAACTCCGCCATATGTTGGATTCTGGGTAACGACCACCCAGACTGCGCAATATTGCGCATTCTGGGTGGATTGCGCAAAGTGGGTGTAACATATATACACCTCGCCGCGCTGAGGCGCGGCGAAACAAGCTGTGTGTGTAAAAAGTTCAACCCATACTTTGTGTCTGTCACATTTTGGTGAACAGTATAGTGAACTTTGTACACATCGTTAGCCGCATCTAGAGAAGGCATTTTGAGAACGGGTTCCCTAATACCAAGTGCAGCTATCCCCACGATACGGTTGTCTGTACAGCTGATCTAAAGCTCAGTGATATCGCCGCGTTCGCTATATGTTATCGGCATGATACGACGCCGTTTATCTGATGTTTCCCACCTGTAAGAAAACGTCACACCCAACAAATATCTTGCCAAAAGTTTGGTGCAGTCGCTCTTTGTCAGGAATTCCTCTTGACGTGCATACGACCTTTCTAATCTATGTTCACATTCATCAATAAACAAAAGTTTTTGCAATTTATGGAATTTTGACATTTCTGTCAAATTTTGAACATGTCTATCAATTTTAATGCGTGCGCAAAATTTCTTTTATGGTACTAATTATCCGTAGTCTTTGCGCTTGCCATTTCTAAAGAAAGTTTGCTGCTATCCCATCAGATGAAAATGTCGATTTTGACATTTTTTCGCCCGGCCTCAGCCGGGCGAACCCCTACGAGAGCTTATCGTGCGTGCGTCCGTGCGTCCGTGCGTCCGTGCGTTCGTCACGCTCTCATATCTCGGCGTTGGAAAGTCGTAGGAAGGCGATCTTGGACTTTGTGGATAGGTCTCGACTTACTGGTAATGTTGCTAAGAGACTTCGAAATTCAAAAGTTTGAAATGCGCGCGCTACAGTAACTCGAAGGTTCAAACTAAAAACGGGTATTACTCCCTCGTCTTAAGTCGTAGAGCGGCGTGCAATAGGTCAACTAAAAGGTCTCGACGTGCTCTTTCGTTTGACATTAAAAATTTGCGTAATTACGCAAACACGCACCACGAAAAGCGACATTCTCGTGTTTTTAACGCAGAAATCGCTCTAACTCGCTCAGCGTGCGTCGTAGGGAGATGATCTTGGGTTGGTTGGATAGCTCTCGACCCACTGATCATTTGTCCTTCTATTGGTCGAAACTCAAAAGTTTGAATTTCGGGAGCTACAGCTCGTTGCTCTTCGTTCGTTCATATTGCTGAGAAGCAGAGGAAAGGGAAACCGTTTGGAGCAACACCAACATCAGCACAATAACATCGCCATTTTCCAAAGCCTCTATTTCGGATCGAGCGCCCTCCAGATCAGTGAAGTCTTGTGGTACTTGTATACGTACTTCTCCGACGCACGGCCAACGAGACCAGTACCATCCGTATATTTCTAGCCAGAGAGTATATAGACCAGTTACTGAGTACCTTTTTGGGGTGCCAATCCAAAGCAGACACCACGTCTATCTATGTGGCAGATCAATACCCCTTTCACAACCTGGTTCATCCCAGTTCAAAACACGACGAGTACCTCCTACCATACTTATCACATACACCAAGAAGTAGACCAGGGCAACTTTTGGGACTCGTTGCGGTACTCTTTGGGCCAAGTCGAAATTATACCACAGAAAAAGATCAAATGGCGCCAATTTTTTAAGAAACCATCCTTTCCTACACAGAGGCCTTCATGCATGCCCTAGCCCAGGTTTACCCCCCGGAACAGTCAGTTCTCACCCCCTCGAACCGACATCCGAACTTTCAACTGCTACAAACTGGGGTTGAGACAGTCGAGCAATAGGCTAGTTCACCACACCAGGGGCCCTCAGCTAGTGCGGCACAACAGGGGCCCTCAGCTAGTGCGGCACAACAGGGGCCCTCAGCTAGTGCGGCACAACAGGGGCCCTCAGCTAGTGCTGCACAACAGGGGCCCTCAGCTAGTGTGGCACAACAGGGGCCCTCAGCTAGTGCGGCACAACAGGGGCCCTCAGCTAGTGCGGCACAACAGGGGCCCTCAGCTAGTGCGGCACAACAGGGGCGCTCAGCTAGTGCGGCACAACAGGGGCCATCAGCTAGTTCGACGCAACAGGGACCCCCAGAAGTCCCTCCTCAAAACCAGGCAGCCTAGGACCAGACCACAGTGAGCTCAGACGAGTCAGAGGGAGAAGAGCTGGAATCGGATGGAGAAATTACTGAGTCGATGCCAGAAGATCAAAACCCAACAGACCAGGCTCCGTCCACGATTTGTGCCCGCTGCAAGGTCAAGATCGGCAATTTTGAAGCCGAGTAGGTGGACTTCAGTACCCAGACCATGGAGACGCCGATCATGACAACAGGCCAGACTACACAGGTAGGATGTGCGTGCGAATTTGCGTGTTAGGAGTGCGAATCTGACACTTGCCCTTGCCCAAACTGCCAGACCACCACTGCAGTCGACCTCACCATCAAGGAAGAGACCATGAAACACGAGTCCGACATACCAGCCCCCTTCATGGGCGAAGAAGAAGATCCGGCTTCCGATGGTCAGGACCTGGACATCAGCACCGAGGCCAAAGAAGATACCGACGCCCAAGATCTGGACGACCACGAGCCAGCTTGCTACATACCACGTCAATCCTTCCACAAAGTGACAGAAATTCTTCTTGTCCTACCAACCTGGTGCATCAACCACCCTGGTGCTACCAACGTCAATGCTTCCACATAGTGACAGGAATTCCTCCTGTCCTACCAACCTGGTGCTACCAACGTCAATGCTCCCACAGAGTGACAGAAATTCTCCTTGTCCTATTAGCCTGGGGCTACCAATGTCAGTGTTTCCACAGAGTGACAGAAATTATCCTTGTCCTACCAACCTGGTGCTATGAACCAACATCAATGCTTCCACAGAGTGACAGAAATTCGCCTTGTCCTACCAACCTGGTGCTACCAAAATCATGCTTCCACAGAGTGACAGAAATTCTCCTTGTCCTAGCAACTTGGTGCTACCAGCGTTAATGCTTCCACAGAGTGCCAGAAAGTCTTCTTGTCCTACCAACCTGGTGCTACCAACATCTATGCTTCCACAGAGTGACAGAAATTCTCCTTGTCCTAGCAACTTGGTGCTACCAGCGTTAATGCTTCCACAGAGTGCCAGAAAGTCTCCTTGTCCTACCAACCTGGTGCTACCAACATCTATGCTTCCACAGAGTGACAGAAATTCCCCTTGTCCTACCAACCTGGTGCTACCAACATCATGCTTCCACAGAGTGCCAGAAAGTTTCCTTGTCCTACCAACCTGGTGCTACCAACATCTATGCTTCCACAGAGTGACAGAAATTCTCCTTGTCCTAGCAACCTTGGTGCTACCAGCATCATGCTTCCACAGAGTGCCAGAAAGTCTCCTTGTCCTACCAACCTGGTGCTACCAACATCTATGCTTCCACAGAGTGACAGAAATTCCCCTCCCTGGTGCTATTGCTTCCGGTGCGAAGTCTCCTCCGCTTGCCCTGGTGCTCATCTGCTCTGAGTGACGAATTCTCCTTGTCCTAGCACTTGGTGCTCCGCGTTATGCTTCCACAGAGTGCCAGAAAGTCTCCTTGTCCTACCAACCTGGTGCTACCAACATCTATGCTTCCACAGAGTGACAGAAATTCTCCTTGTCCTAGCAACTTGGTGCTACCAGCGTTAATGCTTCCACAGAGTGCCAGAAAGTCTCCTTGTCCTACCAACCTGGTGATACCAACATCTATGCTTCCACAGAGTGACAGAAATTCTCCTTGTCCTAGCAACGTGGTGCTACCAGCGTTAATGCTTCCACAGAGTGCCAGAAAGTCTCCTTGTCCTACCAACCTGGTGCTACCAACATCTATGCTTCCACAGAGTGACAGAAATTCCCCTTGTCCTACCAACCTGGTGCTACCAACATCATGCTTCCACAGAGTGCCAGAAAGTCTCCTTGTCCTACCAACCTGGTGCTACCAACATCTATGCTTCCACAGAGTGACAGAAATTCTCCTTGTCCTAGCAACTTGGTGCTACCAGCGTTAATGCTTCCACAGAGTGCCAGAAAGTCTCCTTGTCCTACCAACCTGGTGCTACCAACATCTATGCTTCCACAGAGTGACAGAAATTCTCCTTGTCCTAGCAACTTGGTGCTACCAGCGTTAATGCTTCCACAGAGTGCCAGAAAGTCTCCTTGTCCTACCAACCTGGTGCTACCAACATCTATGCTTCCACAGAGTGACAGAAATTCTCCTTGTTCTACCAACCTTTTTTTCCTTGTCCTCCACCTGGTGCTACCAACATCATGCTTCCACAGAGTGCCAGAAAGTCTCCTTGTCCTACCAACCTGGTGCTACCAACATCTATGCTTCCACAGAGTGACAGAAATTCTCCTTGTCCTAGCAACTTGATGCTACCAGCATTAATGCTTCCACAGAGTGCCAGAAAGTCTCATTGTCCTACCAACCTGGTGCTACCAACATCTATGCTTCCACGGAGTCAGCAATACGTTATATGTTGGTGGTGTTGCTTTCGTTCAGTTACGTATTGCTCCACAAGATGAGTGACCGTGGGTGGGACGGGGGTGGGGGACGCGACGGGGTGGGATGCCCTTTTTGCACATGTACGTACAGCAAACCAGGGCGCGCCTAACCGGTATCGTCGAGGTGCAGATTGTCCATCAGCCACTGAATCAGGTCAGCACCATCAAGGCCTGCGGCACCGAGACGCGGTAGTACTTCTGCTGCTGGACTCGGACGCCGCCGGCCTCCACCGCGACGGGGGTTGTGCTGTGACCAGTGGAACATTACCTCCGTCGCAAGAGCAGCCTTCTATGAATCCGCTAGACGGTGAGGGCAGAAACGGACCTCCTGTGCTCCTTTGCAAAGGGAGGTCTTTTGAAGGCACTGACGGGCACGGGTGTGGCATGGCTGGGCGCGCGTCACGCAGTGGCGCTAGACTCCCGGTGGACTCTCTGTCAGAACGTCTAGTTGACAACGGGACGTCTGCTGCGCCAGCGCGCCGGTGGGCGCTCTTCTCTCCTCTTCGCGAGTCGTCGCGCTGCTCTTTGCTGTCGTGTCTTCTCGCTGGCGTCCTCGCTGGAGCGCCGCTCATGCGCGCGTCGGCGGCGCCGCGCCGATGAGATCCAAAAGAGGCGAGGGCGAGACGGCAAACAACAGCGACAATGGCTGTCCGAGCACGAGTGGTATCCGGACGTCAGAGATACGGAAAGCGGCAAGATCGCAGGTCGCAGTGTTGCCTCAGTAGCCAGCGCTAGTCGGCTGTTCGCGTCTCGAAACAGGGCGTCCTTTCCTTCCGGCCCGTCCAATCTATCTGGGCAGGGCTGGCGCGCAAGGGAAGGAAGTGTCGAGGGTCGAGCGGAATCTATGGTCAAAGTGGAGACGCCGGGCTGTGACAGCAATAGTCATTCTGTGTGGTCTTCGTTCAGTTACGATTGCATCGTCGCTGTTTGGAAACGCGACGGACCTAAAAGAGATGAAAATGGCACAAGAGTCCATCCAGCAGAGAAGTTTTGATGACACCCAAAATCTAGTAGTCCCGCATTAAGTGATGATACCATGTGTAGCACACAGAAATAAGAAATGAAAGATCTGAAAGCCGCTAACTCAAATCAGTTTCGCTCAGAATGTCATCAACATACATACATGGTTCCACAATTTCACTGGAGCGCCAATTACGTCTTGAGGCAGAATGGCAGATGGCACTGGTCACAAAGTGTAGTAGACGGAGTGTTGGTCGTCCACACTAGTCACACAAGCCGTATCAAACCACCTGTCTTCTCAGTGTGACTTCTTTATAGTCTGAAACACCTGCTTTACCCCGTTTAATCTGGTATTGCGACCACTCTCGTCGCGCCCTCCATGCAGCTGTGGGCTTGTGCAGAAGGATGCCTGCTTTCATGGCTTTCCCAACCTCCAAATCAGCTTACTTGGACAATAAATTGAGGAGTAGAGCCCATCTCAGCCTCTGAGCTCGTCGCTCGGTGAGTGAGAAGTGACACTACCTTCTGCAAATCCCGGCGACGCGCCCACTGGGGTTAATCAGGATCATGCAGAACAAGGCTCTATTAACACGACTTCATTTTTGCACATTCGTTCCAAGAAACTCGATTTCACTTCTATAGTCTGTCAAGTGTTTAGCAAATAGTTTCTGATTTTATAATTAACGGAATTTGGAGCATTTCGAAGCGTTTTGTTAAAATCCCGAACTTTCGACAATTTTAAACAGCTTAAATTTCAAAATTTCTCTGCACGAATGTATGGAGCATACTCTGCCAGGCATTTAACGAATAGTTTCAGATTTTATAATTAACGAAATTAAGGATGTTTTCAAGGGAATTGTTAAAATTCCCAAATTTCGACAATTTCAAATAGCTTAAATTTCAAAGTGTGCTTGCATAGTTGTTCGGGTCTGCCAAGTCTGCCAAGTATTTAGCAAGTAGTTCTAGATTATAAAATTAAAGACTTTAGGTATATTTTCAAGGTTTTTGTCAGATTTTTAAAATTTAGACAATTCCAAGCAGCTTAAACTTCAACAAATCTTTGGGTGGATGCATCGGGCCCTGAGCCCAAAAGAATAGGGCGTCGTCCCATTCATAACCTATTCAATAGGGCGTCGTCTCATTTAGACGCTTTTATTGCACTGTGTGCCTGCGGCGAGTTGCCGCAATTATAGGCGCAAAGTGTGCCTGCGGCGAATCTTCTGATGTGGATCAGGTGGATATGTGGATCAGGTACCACGAACAAATCCAAGAGCAATTGCGGCGATACCCCACCAGATTGTCGACTAAATGTCTAGCGGCACTTCACTATCCAGTGCACATCATCGCGCACACGCTCCCAAGTTTACACTGATACCAACGTGGTGCAACAGTTTTTAGACAAAGTTTGTTTTCTCACTCAATTGTCACGCGAAAATTGTCGAGCGTGGACGCTGTACGTGTACTAGTGTACTGCAGTCTTCGGTTGCTTGTCATCACACACGCAGACATTGACCCTCTGCCCAGATGAAGCCAATATGTGCAGGAACCAAGACGAAGTTTAGTTGCACTGAAACACCACTCGCATGCTGAGCTTTCCTTCTTGCAAGATCGTCTCTAATTGTTTAAACTATCTATGTATCGTCACACCGTGGCGGACGCACGACAAATAAATAGCAATGACAAACCTATACTGCAGTAATACCCTTGCGCGATTCTGTACTCAGAGTGCCCGCATGGAGGACAACCCAGACAGCGCTTCTCAGGCGAGTCGAGAAAGGAAGGACGGCAGGGCAAACGTTAACCGTTGACGTTAGGTGACGTCGTTAAGTCGCGTTTATTACACCTTCTCTTTGAGATAAGAAGGGCCGAAAGAACACTGGCGCCCGTTGTCTTTGTTCGTCGTACAGCAACGACCACAGAAGCCGCGAAATGTTCGGAAGCTGGGGAAAACTGTGGCTGGCCACCCTGGCCCACTGCCTACTGGGCCAGTCGCCCAACATGCAGCTGTCGGCCCTGAACAACATCGCCCCCTTCGTCCAAGGCTTCATCTTCGACTCTGTCAACTCCACGTATGGCCACCAACTCACTGTGGAGGAGGAGACGGCCATTTGGTCGGCCGCTTCGGCCGTCTTCTACGTCGGGGCCACCGTTGGATCCTTCGCCTACGGATCCATCGCCGACAGAATCGGTCAGTGGACCACTTGCAGATTGAAGAGTTGATTTGGGGAGTGGACTCCGTCGTATTGGCTTACGCGGAGCGCGTCACTTCTTCTAGCAAGCAGTGGAACATTCCAGTAGTGTGCAAAGTAAACATTCCACTTCACCGCCGTTGTGGACTTACATGTACAGTACAGATGTACCTAGGAAGAATTGGGAAGCTCGCGAAAGGAAAGCGACGGGAGAAGTAGATCCATGAGAACGTTTACGGCCATATCACAACTTGAACTTTGCAGGACGGAAGGCCACGAGTATGGTACTGTCCAACGCCGTTTGTATAGCGGGTTCTTTGGTCCAATTCCTCTCACTGCAAGTGGGGCTTCTCGAGCTGTTGATCTTCGGCCGATTTCTGGTTGGGGTGGCAGGTGGCTTGTCTCTTATGCTCTACGTTTTCGCCGGAGAATGTGCATGGGGCCCGACAGAGGTTGACAACCGGCAACGTTCTCAGATTACACATTATGTAGCATTTGCCTTGTGTTGTTTGTCGGGGAGTCCGTGCAACGTGCCTTTCACTATATCAAAGAAACAAGCAATGACAGCTAAACGAAGCCGAAGCCTCTGCGGTATCGTTTGCAGTCCGGCTTCGCGACCGCTCTGGTCATGTCCTCTTTCCAACTGTGGATCGCCATTGGGACGGTGGTCAATTTCGATTTCGTCATGGGCAATGAAAGTCTCTGGGTCTACTCTTTCCTGACGCCCATTCCACTGGCAATTATGCACATCCTCTGCTCTTTCTGGCTCCCAGACTCTCCCAAACACTGCTACATCGCCGAGGGAACGGAGCAGGCAGCGAAGGCTTCCTTTTGGTTCTATCAGGTGGGGAGAACGATCTGTATTGGAACTGAGCTGTTTTGTGAGTTCAAGCAATAGAGAGCAAGTGCCTAGACTGTGCCTTGGCATGGGCTCTACATTTCGGTACAGCAGTGCACAGTATACATACCTGAAGGCGATACTTCTTGTTACTTGATACTTATACGTACACTAGCCGTTCCTTCCTGTTGCAGAAGAATTTCTGTGATCTGAAATGCATGGAATGCAGTCGTCAATGGCCGTAATGTCCTGTTGCATGATCTGTCCTGTTGAAGGTCTGTCCGTTGCAAGGTCTGTCCTGTTGTGAGCCAACGGCGCTGTCGCCTCGCGCGCGCGCCGCAACGTCCGCCCTGTTCATTGTCAAGGTCTGACCTGTTGCAAGATTTGTCCTGTTGCAAGGTCTGTCCTGTTGCAAGTCTGTCCTGTTGAAGGGTCTGTCCGTCCTATTGCAGCGTATGTCCTGTTGCAAGACCTGTCCTGTTGCAACCTGTTGCAAGGTCTGTCCTGTTGAAAGATGTGTCCTGTTGCAAGATGTGTCCTGCTGCAAGATGTGTCCGTTTGCAGAAGGTCTGTCCTGTTGCGACCCAACGGTGCTGGTCGCCTCGCGCTACCGTCGCCTGTTGCCACGTCTGTCCTGTTGCAAGATCTGTCCTGTTGAAAGATGTGTCCTGTTGCAAGATGTGTCCTGCTGCAAGATGTGTCCGTTTGCAGAAGGTCTGTCCTGTTGCGACCCAACGGTGCTGGTCGCCTCGCGCTACCGTCGCCTGTTGCCACGTCTGTCCTGTTGCAAGATCTGTCCTGTTGTAAGATTTGTCCTGTTGCAAGATGTGTCCTGTTGCAAGATCTGTCCTGTTGCAAGATCTGTCCTGTTGCAAGATTTGTCCTGTGGCAAGATCTGTCCTGTTGCAAGATCTATCCTGTTGCAGGGTCTGTCCTGTTGCAAGATCTGTCCTGTTGCAAGATCTGTCCTGTTGCAGGGTCTGTCCTGTTGCAGGGTCTGTCCTGTTGCAAGATCTGTCCTGTTGCAAGATCTGTCCTGTTGCAAGATTTGTCCTGTTGCAAAATCTGTCCTGTTGCAAGATTTGTCCTGTTGCAAAATCTGTCCTGTTGCAAGTTGTGCCCGTTGCAAGATCTGTCCTGTTGCAAGTTGTGTCCTGTTGCAAAATCTGCCCTGTTGCAAGGTCTGTCCTGTTGCAAGATTTGTCGTTGCAACGTCTGTACTGTTGCAACATTTGCCCCGTTGCAAGATCTGTCCTGTTGTAAGATTTGTCCTGTTGCAAGATGTGTCCTGTTGCAAGATCTGTCCTGTTGCAAGATCTGTCCTGTTGCAAGATTTGTCCTGTGGCAAGATCTGTCCTGTTGCAAGATCTGTCCTGTTGCAGGGTCTGTCCTGTTGCAAGATCTATCCTGTTGCAAGATCTGTCCTGTTGCAGGGTCTGTCCTGTTGCAGGGTCTGTCCTGTTGCAAGATCTGTCCTGTTGCAAGATCTGTCCTGTTGCAAGATTTGTCCTGTTGCAAAATCTGTCCTGTTGCAAGATTTGTCCTGTTGCAAAATCTGTCCTGTTGCAAGTTGTGTCCTGTTGCAAGATCTGTCCTGTTGCAAGTTGTGTCCTGTTGCAAAATCT
The DNA here is from genome assembly GCA_030248115.1 of Linhomoeus sp. GSCO2_2. NCBI lineage: Eukaryota > Metazoa > Nematoda > Chromadorea > Monhysterida > Linhomoeidae > Linhomoeus > Linhomoeus sp. GSCO2_2. The sequence continues at coordinate 6,416 of JASAMZ010006322.1, read as the reverse complement.
GTCCTGTTGCAAGGTCTGTCCTGTTGCAAGATTTGTCGTTGCAACGTCTGTACTGTTGCAACATTTGCCCTGTTGCAAGATCTGTCCTGTTGCAAGATTTGTCCTGTTGCAAAATCTGTCCTGTTGCAAGGTCTGTCCTGTCGCAAAATCTGTCCTGTTGCAAGGTCTGTCCTATTGCAAGATTTGTCCTGTTGCAAGAGTTGTCCTGCTGCAAAATCTGTCCTGTTGCAAAATCTGTCCTGTTGCAAGGTCTGTCCTGTTGCAAGACCTGTCCTGTTGCAAAATCTGTCCTGTTGCAAGACCTGTCCTGTTGCAAGGGTTGTCCTGTTGCAAAATCTGTCCTGTTGCAAGGTCTGTCCTGTTGCACGATCTGTCCTGTTGCAAGATGTGCCCTGTTGCAAAATCTGTCCTGTTGCAAGATGTGCCCTGTTGCAAAATCTGTCCTGTTGCAGAAGGTATGTCCTGTTGCGAGCCAGTGGCGCTGGTCGCCTCGCGCGACCATCCTGTTGCAACGTCTGTACTGTTGCAACATTTGTCCTGTTGCAGAAAGTCTGTCCTGTTGCAAGCAACAGCGCTGACTGCCTCGCGAACGCGCCGTACAAAGCGCCGCGCAAAACAAATGATAGAAAGCGGGCAGATTTGCCGGTTGCAAGATCTGTCCTGTTGCAAGATTTGTCCTGTTGCAAAATCTATCCTGTTGCAAAGGTTTGTCCTGTTGCGAGCCAACGGCGCTGGTCGCCTCGCGCGACGATCCTGTTGCAACGTCTGTACTGTTGCAGCGTCCTGTTGCAGAAAGTCTGTCCTGTTGCAAGCTACATACATAATGGCGCTGACTGCCTCGCGAACGCGCCGTACAAAGCGGCGCGCAAAACAAATGCTACAGAGCGGACCGATTGTCCTGCTGCAAGATCTGTCCTGTTGCAAGCGAAATAGTCGCTGAAGCCGCTAGAATTGCCTGCGCGAGCATTGTCGTACCGTTCGGCTCTGTTGCAATTGCACATTGCAAGGTTCTCTGCTGTACCGCGCACTGCCGCACTGTTCGCTTTTGCAAGGCTCTGCTACCGTGGATTGCCGTACTGTTCAGGCAAAGCCTGCGTTCAGCAACAGGCGACGCTGGCTGTGCAGCGATATCTGTCCTGTTGCAGAAGGTACAGTCCCGTCCGGAAATAACGCCTCGAAAAACGCGTTTGCGTTCTGAGCGCGTTTTCACACAATATAAGCACATTTCTTGATTGGAAAGCGTCCAATGGATTGAAGACACATCCTGTTGGTTTGTTTTGACTTGTTTACGGCCTTGTAAGCCTATAGGTCTTCTTTCCTTGCCTTGATTCCTTCAAAATCTGCAAATTTCCAAAAATGATCGAGTATCGAAATTTATGGAAATTTTGTTTGAAATGTGCAGACATCTTGCGAATTATAGACATAACAACGCACAAAGACAGGTTTTCTATCCTTTTGACACACTACGATTACCAAATTTGCAGAAAACGCAACGGAACGCGCCTCAGAACGCAAACGCGTTTTGAGAACGCAACAGGGCGTTATTTCCGGACGGGACTGTATGTCCTGTTGCGAGCCAGTGGCGCTGGTCGCCTCGCGCGACCATCCTGTTGCAACGTCTGTACTGTTGCAACATTTGTCCTGTTGCAGAAAGTCTGTCCTGTTGCAAGCAACAGCGCTGACTGCCTCGCGAACGCGCCGTACAAAGCGCCGCGCAAAACAAATGATAGAAAGCGGGCAGATTTGCCGGTTGCAAGATCTGTCCTGTTGCAAGATTTGTCCTGTTGCAAAATCTATCCTGTTGCAAAGGTTTGTCCTGTTGCGAGCCAACGGCGCTGGTCGCCTCGCGCGACGATCCTGTTGCAACGTCTGTACTGTTGCAGCGTCCTGCTGCAGAAAGTCTGTCCTGTTGCAAGCTACATACATAATGGCGCTGACTGCCTCGCGAACGCGCCGTACAAAGCGGCGCGCAAAACAAATGCTACAGAGCGGACCGATTGTCCTGCTGCAAGATCTGTCCTGTTGCAAGCGAAATAGTCGCTGAAGCCGCTAGAATTGCCTGCGCGAGCATTGTCGTACCGTTCGGCTCTGTTGCAATTGCACATTGCAAGGTTCTCTGCTGTACCGCGCACTGCCGCACTGTTCGCTTTTGCAAGGCTCTGCTACCGTGGATTGCCGTACAGTTCAGCCAAAGCCTGCGTTCAGCAACAGGCGACGCTGGCTGTGCAGCGATTGATTCTCTGCTCGAAGCGAGCGAGCTTCTCTGCGGGACGCCGCTGGCGTCCTGCTGGCTTCCTGGCGCGTGCATGCTGAAGCGTCGCGTGGCGAAGTGCTAGCGAGGCAAGCGCGTGCTGAAGCGCCGCGTGGCGAAGTGCTAGGGAGGCAAGCGTTACGGACAGACAAAACACCTAGCTAGCTTAGTAATGTAGACTAGTGCCTTTAGCCCGTGGGTGATACTGTAGGTCCATGACTGTCGACGGTCGCCTTAATCAGCTACAATTGGTCACCAGACACCAGCCACTGTATAGGTTCATTGCTGTAGAGCCTACTCCTACCATTCTGCCTCCAACCAATTAGGCAATAAGCGTTCTATGACCCAATGACCCAATGACCCTATGACCCAGATTCAAATCTTCGTATTACAGTAATCCCAAAGTGTAAAGTACATAACGGCGGTTACGGCAAGTGACAAATCACACCAAAATGACACCGAGTTAAATCATGACTTATTTCGAAAGTGTCAAGCCATTTGCCAAGTCAAGTCAAGCCAAAATGACTCACAATTGCTAAAAATAGCACCACAGGCAAAACTATCACTAATTTTGCAACTTTTTACTGTTTGGAAAATTTCTGGATTATTAGGGGGGTGGATGTTTGGAATCTCCTTGGCTGGGGGGGGGGGGTAACAAGAATCTCATTCTTTTTGCCTGATGCTAGGGGGGTGTAGTCCTCCCCCAATCGCATGCTAAACCAGAGTAAATTGTGATTCTGGCAAATTGTAATCTCTGGCAAATCGGCCTTCTCATGGCTCGCAAATCATTGTGACAATGGGTACTGTCCAAATGTCTGGACTTGCTTCATGTCCAAATGTCTAGCTTCAAACAAGTGATACGTGGCACTCCTTGAGTGTCAGATAGGCACTCCGCGTGATTGTTTTAGCAGACGGGGGCACTGGAAGTTATGATTTTTTAAATGTTGGAAAAAAATTCAAAATTTTGAATTTTCTACCGTACTCCCGCGTCGGACCACCTAGAGAGCCGAGTCTGGTCTGGTTCTGAAGAGGACCCTAAGGCCTACAACATATCCAAAAATCACCAAATTCGATGCACTTTTGCGAAAGTTATGGCATGAATATTTTTTTTTACTTAGCAAAAATTCGAATTTTTGAATTTTCGCAAAATTCTTCCACCGCCGAAATTTTTTCACCCCCCGAGCACGCTGCGCGTCGTCATAAGCTATCTTTTAAAAAAAAATTTGGCCCCCTAGGTGCTTCGTAGCGAGCGCTAGCACGTGTTATGTTTTAACTGTAGGCTTTACCACTCCTATAGCGCTCCTTCGCTTTTCAAGCGGCGGAGTGCCAAACACTGTGACAAGCAACTTCCTACTTTTCAAGCTTCAAGCAAAGCTTCAAGGATCTGTGGCATCTACACTAAAACAGTCTAAAGCTTGTCAGTTTTGCCTGATGATCTCAAATCTTGACTCAAAATGGCTGGACACTTTCGAAACAAGTCATGATTCAACTCGGTGTCATTTTGGTGTGATTTGTCACTTGCCGTAACCGCCGTTATGTACTTTACACTTTGGGATTACTGTAATACGAAGATTTGAATCTGGGTCATAGGGTCATTGGGTCATTGGGTCATAGAACGCTTATTGCCACCAATTACAATCCACCAGCGAAAGCCCGTAGGTGTTTCTGTAGTATTTATGACTTCTGCTATGCAAGCCCACTAAATCATCAATCACGTCAACGATGGAAAATACACATCTTAGAATCCAAGAGAAAGTGCAAACAACGATCTCTCAATGAGCGAGATGTGCATCAAGGCCTACCAGCAGTGGCAAACGCTAATCGCACGACAGTCGACTGGGAGGCTACTGTATTCGTATTTCAATCGCTGAATCTCATTCGCCCCACTAATGGCCTCTGGTCGTGGCTCATGGAAGTGGTAGTGATGCTCCCAGCAGGCATCCGAGACAAACTTCTTTCCATCAGGCCCTTTCCACGGTTTAAAGCGCGCCGGGTCTCCGAATGTGGTCTTGTAGGCCTTGGAGCCTCGCTTCTTCAGGTCGCTTAGAGCGATCTGGTGGAGCTCTTCCGCCAACCCATCGTAGGGCGCCTCGCAGTGGTCGCACTTCCTGCCCTTGGGAATGGCCTTGGCCGAGCAGTAGCAGTAGGTGTGGTACCAGTGATGCGAGTGACAACAGTTCTCCTGCTTGCACGCGTCAGTGTGGAAGAAGAGTGCGCCGCAATGGTCGCACTGGACGTTCATCGGCCCACAACGGTGTGGCTTTGTGATGCCGTACTTCGAGTCCGCAGAGTCATTCCCTGCCAGCCCGTAGTGCAGAGTAGCGCGCGCGGCGCGTCGCTCTCGCGCCTTCTTGTTGCGCGCCTCCTTTTGCTCTTCGGTTTCGGCCTAAAGAACCGCGCGATTTGTGGGGTGCACAGCCAAGACGCCATAGTTTGTGCATGAAACTTGCAACATACGGCGCGGCTCTGTCGCTTCGCCTCGCTGTCCTTCTCCAGTCGCTGGAACTTGTGCCCACAGGATTCAGTCTGGAGCATCGAAAGAGAGGGAGATTTTAAATAAAACTGTATAGACGTTTATGAAGGTCGCTCGAGAAACGATGGCTATTGGTAAGCTGTACCTTGCGGTTTTGCTGCACCGTCTCCTTGCACTTTTCCAATCGTTTCGCCCTTTGCTCGTCCGTTTCGTTCTGCAGTAGAAAACAGAGAACCCATTTTCACACCAACTGCATTGACAAGTGTACCTACACAATACTCCTGGCACCCACCGCGCGCTGCAGCCACTCTCTTTCGCTCTGGTCTTCCAGTCGCCAGAACCTTTCCTCCTCGGTTTCAGTCTACAGTATGCAAACAGAACGAATTCATGCTTCGTAAAAAGAGAGAAAAGAACTACAAAGCGCTGACACAACAACGTTCTCGTTGTGACGAACGCACCACGCTCTGCCGAGCCTTGGCTTTGCGAATTCGATCCTTCTCTTGGCGCTCTTGTTTCTGATGTTCAGTTTCAGCCTGAAACGACGAAAGCACCTGGAAGTGAATAGGTAACATGTCGACAACAACAACCGCAATGTATTCAACGTACAGCGCGGTTTTTGCGCTTCGCCTCCCGATCCTTTTGTTGTCGCGCGGCTTTCTGTTCGTCCGTTTCACTATTCAGAGACGCGGCCTTGCGTTGCCGTTCCTTCTCGTAATGCATTCGGAGGTTCTGCTTCCAATCGGTCGACTTCTTCTCTTTCTCGGCCATGCTGTCCGTTTTGTCGCTGCCCTTCTACTGAGAAACAGGGCAATGAGAGTGGAAATATGCGCCACTGCGAATTGAGCAGAATCGCTCGCTTGAGCTGAATCGCTGCCAACGTTTTTGCGTTTGGTTTAGCCCGATTTTGTTCTATAGCGAAAGTAAGAAACTTGTGTCATTTATCACATTCAATTGTCGGGCATAAGTAAGCAAGCATGTCAAGGTACGGTAAGCAGTTAATCTGAGTGTCAGGTGCGTTGCCTGATTGTCAGGTGCGGAAAGACGGACACGGAAACAGACATCGTTAGCCGCTTAGTATATAGGATGTACGTATGTACAAATGTTGCACCCACTTTCCGCAATCCCTCTAGACTGCGCAATATTGCGCGATCTGTAGGGGTACCCTCCAAACCTCAATATGGCGCGTTCTGGAGGGCGGCCACTCCAAACGGCGCAATTCTCGTGGCCGAGGGGCACAGCAGGCCTGAGCAGGAGGTGAAGTATACGGGGGAGTGCTCAATTCACTTACAGTTTGCACTAAAACCCTGTCGACGTCGCGCCTGGCGGGTCTCAGCTGAGGCTTAGCGCGACCACCAACTTCAGGGCGCGCGGAGCGCGCCCTGAAGTCGGTCACCGCTCACCGGTCACGTTAAACTTTTGCTTCGACCCGCCAGACTGCGACGCCGACTAGACTCTTGTGATCCGTTTCTGGGCGCAGGGCGAGCCTAAGCATAGCCTCATATGGATGGAAACAACTTGCTGGCAAGAGAATTAAACGCAAAAGCAAAAGAATTAAACGTTCCAGCAGCTGATTGCACGTTTTGGAGGGGGGGGCCTTCCAGAACGCGCCATCTTGCGTAGTTTGGAGGGCGACACTCCTCCAGATCGTGTAATATTCTACATTCTGGAGGATTGCGCCGTCCGGATGCGACA
>JASAMZ010006320.1:17500-26000 GCA_030248115.1 Linhomoeus sp. GSCO2_2 | reverse complement strand
GCCTGAAAGGAGCGTATCAGAAGTAGCGCATGAATAGTGGACTCCGTGGGTGCGTTATTCGTAAAGGTTGAAGATCTGGAAGTATTGATCTTCTACTCTTTTGACTTTAATATATCAAACTACTTGAGTTGCACAAATATTTACTTTTTGAAACAGTCGTCAAACAGAATTTTATGATATGACAAAATTGATGAAGTTTTGAAAATTCATTCAGGCGACTGCTGATTTGAAGGGATGAGCAACAGGTGTGCAACCCCCAAATCTGCCGAGGCTGGACCGAGTGGCAGTTCGCTGGGGCCTGCAGTGTGCCCTGCGGCCAGGGGGTGAGTTTTTTTTTTATTTTCAATTTTTTAATCAATGTTCAATTTTGTGTGCGTGTTTTAGCTTCGGCGGCGCACGCGACGGTGGAATTTGGGGCCCTGTCGCGGATCTTCGGACGAGACCGTCAGCTGCTTCGAGAAACCGTGCTAAGCGCTGCGCTAAGCCTTACACTAAGTAAGCTAACAAGCCTGGAAATCTGACTACTCACCATTTGTGTACGTCGTGCGATGTCTATTGGGGTGTTAGTAACAACTTCTGTCCGCGCGAGCTTCCGTCGTCAAAGCTTGTTGTAGCAATTTTGTGAAATGTGTTATTGAGAGTTGTCGACTGTTTTGTTATTTCGCGTATTTTGGCTTCTCCCTTTGCCTTGCCGAAGGTGACCTCTAATGGACCTCTGACTATTGTGTTTCGTAATCGCTTCGCGTCGTGAATTGTATTGCTGTAAAAGTAAGTGAAAACCTACGTTTTGCAAGAATTGTCGAATGATCCACATTCACGCATCGCAAAGCAGGCTTCGAATCTTCTTAATAGCTGTCACCCAACATCAAAACCGTCTCTTGTAGTACGCGAGCAATTTGGTCATTTCTTCGTTGTTCGAGTTGTCATTTCCTCTCACAGGATTGACTCTGCTAGCGAAGAATTTTCTCAAATTATGCTGGTAGGGCTTCTTGTGACGACGCACGTTGCCTGGCATCGACGGTAGATAGTAGGTGGAGGGGAGGTAGTCCTGTGTGTGAAGAGCGCACAACAGATTGTACACTACTTGTGTTGTAAGACGACAGTTTGGAACAATGCGAAGAGTGTTGTAATTATTTTGTACCGATCAATGGAAGGGCCGTAGCGGGCCAAGTTGTTTGCACCACCGAAACGGCAGGCTGTGTAGCCCGGTGGGTTCTTTTCAACAACGTACCAGTCGCTTGAGAGTCGCTGGAAGTAAATTCCTCGCCAATCGGAGGAGCTTACGGTATCCACCGCCCCACCAAGCGCTGCTGTTCAACAAACCGCTGCGCGGTTTAGCCAGATTGGCGTAAGAACATATCATGAGCGTTACATAATTAGTACTTACTTGTTGACGTGCGCCATTTCCCCTTTTTAAATTCATTAGTTCAGCTCCACTTCCACGGCAACCAAAACGTTCTGCTTGTTTTGCCGCCTCTTTAGCTGAACGGACGGCGATGGCCTTTTATCGGCCGGCCCCACCCCACCCCGTGCGATGAGCTTTCAGGCGTGCCCTACACAGCCCACGCGATTGTGTTATTTTTGCCTTGTAGCGTCAGACGGCGGGTGGCGTGAAATGATGGGCTAGACGGTAGTGGTGAAACACCCCGTGGTTTCATGTGATATATGATGTTATTCTGACCGGTTGCTGTGGCGTGTTGGAAGGTCTTTCAGCCAAGCAACGGTTTATATGGCTCCGACGCGGCTAGTCATCGTGAACACCCGCAGACCGCGAGTTGGAGAAATGCACTCAAGTTTTTGCAGCGTTTAGAATGCGCACCCACAGCACTGGTGCGCCCTTTGTTGCCATGAATGACTGCGTGGGTAGCGTCCAGCCGTCCACTCATATGGCAGTTGTGTAGTGCAAAAGCTGCATACGCACGCTTTGAACGACTGCAAAAGCTCACGTGCTCTTCTCCAACTCGCTTCCAAGGCCGGTTTGACGGCCACTACCCAACATACGCGACAAAACTGCACCGAAATCGTCTCTTGGTATCCTAAGCATCTCACACCTATCTCAATGTCATCGCAGCATTTCCCATCGCTCAGATCTCGCCGCTCTTGTACTCGTCTAACATTTTCATAAGGTCTTCCTGCGACGCTCCTCTCATCAGGCTGACTCGGCCGAAGAACCGCCTGAGACGGACGGCGTCGTCGCTGAGACGGTGATGTACTTCCCTAGGACGACGCGCGTTCGCATAGCCGCCTTCCGACAGCGTCGGGAGATAGAAGGTGGAGGGTCGGACGTCCTATATGAATAGTTATTCATTGTGTGACATGTGGAATTTGGCATCGAGACGAATTCTGGTACACTAGCTGGCGAAATGCCCCCCCCCCCCCCACTGATACTGATGATGATGTGAAGAGGGGTAATATTGGGTGATTTGCTAGTATCTTCGATAGATGAACGTTGTTACAGTACTATCGGTAATCACAGAAATCAGTCACCATCCGACGCCTGTGCAGGAAGCCCGCCTTTACAGACGATCTTTCGGCAAGCATGCACGTCACCAGAGCCAGGGGAACCAACAAAGCAACTCTGATTGAAGTCATCTCCCCCTTTGTCACACTTTGAGTTGAGTGTGTTTCGTGCGTGTGAAACTATTCTGAACTCTACTTCCTGTTGATTAGCCCGTGCATAAACCGAAATGAAGCCACGAGGCTAGGTGTATTCCATCTCTCTAGTGGGCGGAGGCGTTATTCATGTGAGAGACAGATGAGCGAGCACAGGACCGCGTGAAATTGACAGCTGCGTGCGTGTGCTTTGGGCCGTAAGGGACTGATTGATTGCTTGGGCTAGGCGAAGAGGCACTCTTCATACTCGTATGCAGGATGGTCGTTTGCACTTGTAGCTAGAGCAGGCTCGGGTGTATAGCGATGAAATTCTTTTCTTGAGATGTGCTGTACCTGGACTAAAACCGACGGCCTGTAAGAACATCGAAGCTTCTCCTCGTCATTGCATGCGGGGCAAATTGCACCAACGTACAACCCATTTTACAATTCATCACAATATCAGAAGGGAATGGCCCTTCTGCAAGGTTTTCCGCATACTAAATTGTCTACGTACACATACTTCAATTCTGCAATTTCAAGGCATTTCATGCAGTAAGGAGATATGAGGTTGTTGTGTACAGTTCATTACAATTGTTGGTGCAATCGGCCCCAGCCAGGCGAGCGTTTTCTAACCGAACTTCCATATCAATACTTTCTCAGAGCCCTGGATTAGTATAAGCGTGCGCAACTTGGGGCTTTGATTACTCAGATCCCGTCACGCAAATATACCGGGTGTCCCATAAATCCAGACCCCCCATCCACAGCAAGTTACAGGAAACTCCACGCGGTGAAACTTTCACAGATTGAAGTTCAATGTCTTGGGACATCTGACATCAAATTTAAGCATCATACACCAACTTTTGCGGAATTGGGCACAAAACCCAAAATTGTGTTAATTACTTAGAATCACCGTCTTCTGTCGGCCACAACTTTCGCTAGACTGCAGCTAATTTGGTGCGAGTTGTACCGCTTTGAAGTAGACAGATTAGGCTTTTGAATGGTCTTTAAACGAAAATTGTAGCTTGTACCGCGCTTGAGAAAGGTCGAAACAAAGTTGGTTTGCCGGTGTTGTATCCTATTTGTACGCGTGTCCTAAACGTACGCGCGCATAAACAGGACATCCATAACGTGCGCGCGCACGAATAGGACAGTGGGGTAGCGTCCTATTTGTACGCTTGGATCTTTCTGCAAAGGAATTTATTGGCAAGCGGCTAAATAGGATAGTGCCGCGGCGTCCTAAATGTAAGCCATATGTACGCTAGACAGTAGTGATGGTAACTCGACACTGGGTGGACTGTTGTATGTAGGTGTACAGAACAACACAACCCCTTTGCTTGAAACAGATTCGCCTATAAGTGTATCTATGCAAGCAGTGGTTTGCCTCTGTGCCTATAAATAATCCCATAATATGCATTGTTTCTAAATCGTTCTACATACATCGATTTATAGTACTGTCAGGTGAACACACCTCTACTGGCAGTTTAAATTTAGTTACAGATACTGGCAGAAAACTGCGAAGTGAGCCATCGATCATCAACAATACATACAGCAATAGTACATAAATAAATACATGCATACAACATACGTACATACAATCCGAATGCTACTGGTAATCAGCAACTCAGCAATGCATCCATGCATGTACGCTTTATAGCCGCGAGTAGCTGAGTTAATATCGAAACTCAGTTTCAATAACTGAAACTGAAACTCAAAAATTTCTCTATTGAAACTGAAACTGATACGGAAACCAAAATCACAACTGATAATAATAGTGAGATTGAAACTGAAACTGAAACTATTTTAGCTTTTATCGTCACCCCTAGAACCATATCAAGTGGTCGGTAGTCAATGCTATATGGTACCTACACTATCCTACTGTTTCGTCCTGTTTTAGCAGGTACGAATAGGACAGAGCTAATACAAGAGGACGCCGCATAATGTACTGCGGCGTACAAATAGGACGCTAGCCGACCATCTTATTCGTGCGCTCGCACGTTTAGATAGCATCCTATTTATGCGCGCGCACGAATAGGATGGCTTGCAAATAGGATGCAGCACCGGCCCCACAGCAGGAGGCAGTCAGCCCCTCCTGCTGCAGCAGGGCTTCCTCCACGACTGCCAGCGGCCGTGACCAATTTTGGGTTTTGTGCCCGCAATTCCGCAAAAGTTGGTGTATGATGCTGAAATTTGGTGTCAGATGTCCCAAGACGTTGGACTTCCATCTGTGTAAGTTTCAAGGCGTAGAGGTTCCTACAACTTGCTGTAAGAGGGGGGTCTGGGCTTATAGGACACCCGGTATACTCACACTGTTTTCACACGATACTAAAAATTTCAAACGCATTTCGTCTCAAGTTTTGCCTATGCTGTTTAAATTTGACGGAATTCATCAATCTCAGTGGAATCGAGCGTACGTGTTGCCTTCTGGGTCTTCTTTGAGTTCAAACAGCATTTCCTTGCCTCCGAATATCCCACCAATGCTCGCATCGTGCGCGACCCATGGCGACATCAAGTGGTTAACCTAGAGTATAATTGTTGGCGTCATTGTGTACCGTACTCTTAGCAGCATCGCTAGCTCCGCTTACAGCCATTAGCGTACACGCTCCCTCCTTGAAATTGGTTCCCACGCAATCTGACGTTCGCAGACAGTGCCAAGCGCAGTGTTTGGCCGATATTACTCCGTGAAACTTGCCTGAACCATTTGTGAAATGTTACAATTTGAGAGCAAGTATTAATGGAGTTCAAAATCGCCAACCCAAAGTCAGTTGATCCTTAATCGCGTCCGCCAGTTGTAGGCTGTGACCTTTCAGAGCCTTTTCGTGAAACTGGCCGTTGGCTGCAAGGTTTGAAACGAGGCGGTGTACTGTATTTGACTCAGACACATGCGCTACAAACATAGGTATGTGCGTTACACTTCAGTAGTCGACTGCAGGGAAATGTCGAGTGTGACACTGCAAAAGCCACTCAAAATGCGCTAGAGTTTCGACAACGCGAGCGGCTTAACGCTAGAATAAGTTATTCTAGCTTTCGAAATTCAAACCCATGGCGCAAAGTGGGCGTTTCAAAGTCTCGCTTTGAGCAGCGGCTATCACAGTCGGCTCCTAGTTAGCGCTGCGACTTTCCAGTCTAATGAATATCGGGTCATCAGAATTGACATGAGACAAGTTCACGACAGCTGGCAAAGCGGGTTCCCGGTCGGATTTCATCCAGTTGAATATCTTGGATGAGTGGCGCTTTATTGGCAGCCACACGTCAGTATCAGCCTGCGAATTGAATAGGAACAACATAAGAATAAATAAATTGAATATGTGACACACATTCAGACGACAAATAAGTAAATAGAAAACAAGTAAGTAAATAAATAATTAAATAAGTAAATAAATAAATAAATAGATAAACAAATAAATTAATAACTAAATAAATAAATGAAGAAATTTATTAATTAATCAATAAATTAACAAATAAATAAATAGATAAATAAATAAATAATAACAAATAAATAAATAAATAAATAAATAAATAAATAAATAAATAAACAAATTAATTAATTAATTAATTAATTAATAATAAATAAACAAATAAATAAATAAATAAATAAATAAATAAATAAATAAATAAATAAATAAATAAATAAATAAATAAATAAATAAATAAATAAATAAATAAATAAATAAATAAATACCAAACAAATAAATAAATGAATAATAAATAAATAAACAATTGTGCAAGCAATTATAAACAGGTGCACAATGTGCACACAAAGAAACGAATACTACAGTAGTAAGCAAAATGCCACATCTCACATGTTTATCCAACAGAAAAGCCTTCACGCTCTCTAATGCTGTGGCAGTATCCTGAATACGGGCCGTCTCCACTATATGAGCTCCAGTGGACTGTTTGTGACATTCTACAAAGGCCTCCTCCCATTTCAACTCAATGTGACCCACGAAATAACAATGGGAGACGGTATAGAGGCCATTCAAATCGTCACAGAGGGTCTTTTCGTTGACAATGCGCTCTTTGGAGTTGTAGTCTATAAAACAGAAGGTTGTTATTCAAAATATAGTACCTATTACTGAATTAAAGCTTCTTACAAGGGCCTCGACACAACTCGACGTTGCATGCTCTGTGTTGAAAGACCTTGTCGCACTCCATTGCGGCGCTATTGAGGACGCTGAGCAAACGACGTTGCAGACCACCGTTGCAAGACCGACTGCAGGTTGTCCAGTCAGAGCTCTTGCAATCTGCGTCATCACTTCCGTCGTCGTCGTCGTCGTCGTCGTCGTCGTCGTCGTCGTCGTCGTCGTCGTCGTCGTCGTCGTCGTCGTCGTCGTCGTCGTCGTCGTCGTCGTCGTCGTCGTCGTCGTCGTCGTCGTCGTCGTCGTCGTCGTCGTCGTCGTCGTCGTCGTCGTCGTCGTCGTCGTCGTCGTGTCGTCGTCGTCGTCGTCGTCGTCGTCGTCGTCGTCGTCGTCGTCGTCGTCGTCGTCGTCGTCGTCGTCGTCGTCGTCGTCGTCGTCGTCGGTCGTCGTCGTCGTCGTCGTCGTCGTCGTCGTCGTCGTCGTCGTCGTCGTCGTCGTCGTCGTCGTCGTCGTCGTCGTCGTCGTCGTCGTCGTCGTCGTCGTCGTCGTCGTCGTCGTCGTCGTCGTCGTCGTCGTCGTCGTCGTCGTCGTCGTCGTCGTCGTCGTCGTCGTCGTCGTCGTCGTCGTCGTCGTCGTCGTCGTCGTCGTCACCAGGAATGCAAGCTGGAATGGATGCGAATGTCCCCGGTGGGACGCATTCCATGCGGCTCATTCCGCCCTGCAGAAAGTACCCCGGCTCACACTGAACTGTCACACTCTCCCCAATATTCAGAAAAGGTCCAGGGACTCCTCCGGACATAACAGCGGTCATCCGTGCAGCATGTGGCACTTTCGGCAGCGAACAATCTGCAATTCTGTAGATGTGAATGTCAGCTGGACATCTGCACTCATGCTTTCTTATCGTGTTTATGTTCTACTTTAACGACTCTACAGTACACGTCATTACCGCACTCACAGTAGAGAACGCAGAGCGCGTAGCCGGTCCGCCTGAAGTCGACGTCCCACAGCAGGCCGTTTCTTGATAGCGAGGCATATCATCGGTAGATGACTAGCGCTTGTTTGCTTATCGTGCGACAATTACCAATTTGCATGTTTATCTTTGACAGCGCTCAGATCTCCATTCTTTGCAAGTCCCTAAACGTTGCTGTTTTGGGCATTCCATCTTTGGAACTGGAACCGGACACTACCTAAGCTCAGAGAAGATATGAAGCTTCAGGCGGTCGCCGATATCGAGCACGGAATCAACAAAGCCTAAATAAGCCTAAATCGTTGAACGACGTATTTGAGGTTTGAGTACCTACGTCTTCAAAGCTTTTATGCGCTTCCTATCGCCATCGGACCACTCGACAACGGACTACTTTTGGGACAACCTCGGAGACGAAAGTAACAGCAGCCGCATCCTTCGAATAGCGCGTGCCCCTCAAATCCAAATGTGGCGCACACGTTGGGAGCAACCGCTGTGACTGCTCGCGGAGGGCAGCTGAAAATGTAGTTTCCGCGTCCCGCGCGCGCGCGCTCGAGCGGTGGGTGATCGATCCTTTCTTTTGGGCTCCCCACCGTATCACGCCGATTGCGACGCCTAGGAATGCTTTCGAGTGGCTCAGGTGAGGTGACAGGAGAAAACTTCTTTACCTGGGAAAATCGGAACTCGACGAGAAACGTTGATTCTTTCCAAACAGGTGACTCATCGTGAGAACGGAAGCGCAATAGCAATGTGTAAAACTGACGACGTACTCGTCGATTTGTGCTCGCTCCCCTGCATCCAGCTTCGTGCGGACTGTGAGACGTGTCAGTGTAGGTAGGAACTTCAACTCGCACGCAGAAGCAACCAC
>JASAMZ010006320.1:0-12500 GCA_030248115.1 Linhomoeus sp. GSCO2_2 | reverse complement strand
CCTCCTGCTTTGGGGCCGGTGCTGTATCCTATTTGCAAGCCATCCTATTCGTGCGCGCGCATAAATAGGATGCTACCGACACGTGCGCGCGCACGAATAGGATGGACGGCTAGCTTCCTATTTGTACGCCGCAGTACATTACGCGGCGTCCGCTTGTATTAGCTCTGTCCTAATCGTACGCTACCTGTGAAAACAGGACGAAACAGAAGGATAGTGTAGGTACCATATATAGCATTGACCACCGACCACTCGCAGATGGTTCCAGGGGTGACGATAGAAGCTAAAAATATAGTTTCAGTTTCAGTTTCAATCTCACTATTAGTATCAGTTGTCATTTTAGTTTCCGTATCAGTTTCAGCTTCAATAAAGAAATTCTTGAGTTTTAGTTTCAGTTATTGAAACTGAGTTTCGTTCGATATTAACTCAGCTACTCGCGGCTGCAAAGCGTACATGCTATCTTGCATGGATGCATTGCTGAGTTGCTGATTACCAGTAGCATTCGGATTGTATGTACGTATGTTGTATGCATGTATTTATTTATGTACTATTGCTGTATGTATTGTTGATGATCGATGGCTCACTTCGCAGTTTTCTGCCAGTATCTGTAACTAAATTTAAACTGCCAGTAGAGGTGTGTTCACCTGACAGTACTATAAATCGATGTATGTAGAACGATTTAGAAACAATGCATATTATGGGATTATTTATAGGCACAGAAGCAAACCACTGCTTGCATAGATACACTTATAAGCGAACTTGTTTCAAGCAAAGGGGTTGTGTTGTTCTGTACACCTACATACAACAGTCCACCCAGTGTCGAGTTACCATCACTACTGTCTAGCGTACATCTGGCCCTAACATTTAGGACGCCGCGGCATTATCGTATTTAGCCGCTTGCCAATAAATTCCTTTGCAGAATGATCCAAGTGTACAAATAGGACGCTACCCCACTGTCCTATTCGTGCGCGCGCACGTTATGGATGTCCTGTTTATGCGCGCGTACGTTTAGGACACGCGTACAAAAAATACGATACAACACCGGCAATGACCAACTTTGTTTCGACCTTTCTCAAGCGCGGTACAAGCTACAATTTTCGTTTAAAGACCATTCAAAAGCCTAATCTGTCTACTTCAAAGCGGTACAACTCGCACCAAATTAGCTGCAGTCTAGCGAAAGTTGTGGCCGACAGAAGACGGTGAGTCTTGAGTAATTAACCAATTTTGGGTTTTGTGCCCGCAATTCCGCAAAAGTTGGTGTATGATGCTTAAATTTGATGTCAGATGTCCCAAGACATTGAACTTCAATCTGTGAAAGTTTCACCGCGTGGAGTTTCCTGTAACTTGCTGTGGATGGGGGGTCTGGATTTATGGGACACCCGGTATATTTGCGTGACGGGATCTGAGTAATCAAAGCCCCAAGTTGCGCACGCTTATACTAATCCAGGGCTCTGAGAAAGTATTGATATGGAAGTTCGGTTAGAAAACGCTCGGCCTGCGTGGGGCCGATTGCACCAACAATTGTAATGAACTGTACACAACAACCTCATATCTCCTTACTGCATGAAATGCCTTGAAATTGCAGAATTGAAGTATGTGTACGTCAACAATTTAGTATGCGGGAAACCTTGCAGAAGGACCATTCCCTTCTGATATTGTGGAGAATTATAAAATGGATTGTACGTTGGTGCAAGAAGCTTCGATGTTCTTACAGGCCAGCGGTTTCAGTCCAGTTACAGACAGCACATCTCAAGACAAGAATTTCATCGCTATACACCCGAGCCTGCTCTAGCTACAATTGCAAACAACCCTGCTCCATACGAGTATGAAGAGTGCCTCTTCGCCTAGCCCAAGCAATCAATCAGTCTCATAACGGCCGAAAGCGCGCGCACACAGCTGCGGATTTCACGCGGTCCAGTGCTCGCTCATCTGTCTCTCACATGAATAACGCCTCCGCCCACTAGACAGAATCAAAGACACCCAGCCTCGTGGCTTCATCTCGGTTTATGCAAGGACTAATCAACAGGAAGTAGAGTTCAGAATAGTTTCACACGCACGAAACACACTCGACTCAAAGTGTGACGAAGGATGTAACGAAGTAACCAGAGTTGCTTATTCATTACCTGGCTCTGGTGACGTGCATGCTTGCCGAAAGATCGTCTGTAAAGGTGGGCTTCCTGCACAGGCGTCGGATGGTGACTGATTTCTGTGATTACCGATAGTACTGTAACAACGTTCATCTCTCGAAGATACTAGCAAATCACCCAATACGCAGCCCCTTCACATCATCATCAGTATCAGTGGGGGGGGGGGGCATTACTCCAGCTAGTGTACCAGAATTCGTCTCGATGCCAAATTCCACATGTCACACAATGAATAACTATTCATATAGGACGTCCTCCCCTCCACCTTCTATCTCCCGCCGCTGTCGGAAGGCGGCTATGCGAACGCGCGTCGTCCTAGGGAAGTACATCACCGTCTCAGCGACGACGCCGTCCGTCTCAGGCGGTTCTTCGGCCGAGTCAGCCTGATGAGAGGAGCGTCGCAGGAAGACCTTATGAAAATGTTAGACGAGTACGAGCGGCGAGATCTGAGCGATGGGAAATGCTGCGATGACATTGAGATAGGTGTGAGATGCTTAGGACCCCAAGAGACGATTTCGGTGCAGTTTTGTCGCGTATGTTGGGTAGTGGCCGTCAAACCGGCCTTGGAAGCGAGTTGGAGAAGAGCACGTGAGCTTTTGCAGTCGTTCAAAGCGTGCGTATTCAGCTTTTGCACTACACAACTGCCATATGAGTGGACGGCTGGACGCTACCCACGCAGTCATTCATGGCAACAAAGGGCGCACCAGTGCTGTGGGTGCGCATTCTAAACGCTGCAAAAACTTGAGTGCACTTCTCAAACTCGGGGTCTGCTATTGTTCCCGATGGCTAGCCGTGTCAGAGCCATATAAACCGTTGCTTGGCTGAAAGACCTTCCAACACGCCACACCAACCGTCAGAGTACATCATATTTCACATGAAACCACGGGGTGTTTCACCACTCCGTCTAACCCATCATTTCACGCCACTCGCCGTCTGCGCTACAAGGCAAAGAATAACACAATCGCGTGGGCTGTGAGGGCACGCCTGAAAGCTATCTCACGGGTGGGGTAGGGCGGCCGATAAAAGGCCATCGCGTGCCGTTGGCTAAGAGCAGGCAAAACAACAGAATTCGTTTCAGTTTGCGTAGAAAGGTGCGAACTGAACTTTGGAGCGATACGATGGTTTTTTTTTGCTGTACTTCGTTCAGTTACGTATTGCTAGATGTGGCGTATTCCCACAGGTATAAAACTTCAGATCAACGGCGTCGTATCATGCCGATACCATATAGCGAACGCGGCGATATCACTGAGCTTCAGATCAGTTGTACAGACAACCGTATCGTTGTAATAGCTGCATTTAAATTGTGGTACACGTTTTCAAGATACCTTCTCTAGATACGGCTAATTATGCGAATGAAGCTCACTATACTCTTCACCAAGATTTGACAGACACAAAGTATAGGTTGAACTTTTTACACACACAGCTTGTTAGCACTCCGACCCCAAAAGGGGCGGAGTGCTGTAGTGGAGCTGACACCGACTAACTTTTTTGCCCCAAGATTTCTCGCGCGTGGTTCATCCGATTTGGACGGGGGTTTTTTTTAATCGATAGCTCTCGAGGGATAGTAAGTGTGGACGGACCTTCATTTTTTTCGCGTGGTGGGAAAATTTCGAGAAAAATTCAAAAATTTGAAAATTTACTTACTGGGAGGGTGTTCAGTAGCCGTTACTTTCTGGAATAATGGGCGGACTTTGATGCCCTTTGGATATGTTGTAGTCCTCGACGAGGCGAAGAGGGGACAAAAAATCCCGAGCCAATCGGCCGACGCGTTCTCGGGTTACGGTAGCCGAAAATGGTTTTTTGACAAAAATTTGCCTTTAAAAAATCGTAGTAAATCAGGGAGTTGTTGGATCGGGCCAGATATCTCAAATCGGCAAGATTAACATGTTCTCTTTCGTTTAAGACCAAAATCTCTGAAATCCGCCGCGGAAATCTTGAGTTCTGCTGTGCCAACGGGTCTCCGTCGGGGGTCGAAAATTCCAATTTTTGATTTTCGGCCGTTTTAGCGCCCGATTGCGATGATTTATGGCCAAATGGACTGCACCACGCGATTCCCCGTCGAAAACTGATCCGGAATCGATTTTCAAAAATATTTTTTCGGCTACCGTACCCCGGCCGCGTCCAAAATTCGAATTTCCACCCGGGTGGTCAAAATCAATGTTGGAGTCGATCCCGGTGCTTTCGAGGTCGCTGATGCCGAATCTGGCGTTATTTTGGCGTTTCGGATCAAGATTGGCGAGTTTTTGTCGAAAATCGACCTACCGTAGCCCTACGTTGACGAAACTGAAAGTGTGGTAATTGTGCGGTTGAAGTGTCGATTCTAGGGTATTTCGCAGCGAGGAACGCGAATTCGCTATTTGTTTCTCCAATTTGTGTCGACTTTGCCTTCAAACAGACACTTTCCTAATGCCGACATTCAAATTTGAATGCAACTTTTACCGTACTCTCCTCAAACTATGTTGTAACTCAAATTTGCGCGCGCAATCAAACTTCACAATTGAAGGAAATGCAGTGTGAAAAGACGGCGTGGTAAAGTGAGCAATTGCGCATGAATTGTCTATTATCCTGTCGAAAATGGCAAGGCGAGTCTGCGCTTGGCGCAGCCCCGAATATTAGCTGCCGGCTACTGGTCGTCGAAGCGAAATGGCGCATTTTGAGCTCAATTCGGCCTGGTCCATAGGTGCTGGCGGGGGGGGGGGGGACGGGGGAGGGGAACCCCCCCTCCTGGCCCTGGACCAACCATCCTTGCACGTTTCACTGGTTCACTGGGACCCCCCCCCCCTTTGGCACCCGAAAATCGAAAAAAATCCGGAAATTTCAGACATTTTCTTGTATTTTTCGTAGTTTTTGGTCTTATTCTGTCCAAATTTTCGCCTGCGGCGCTATATTTCGTCTATTTATGCACAAATTAGCGTGTTTTTGCCCAAAATAAGGCGTTTTTAGGCACATTTTTGACCATTCTAAATTGACTTTTTCAGGTGCCGGGACCCCCCCCCCCCCTCTCGAAAATTTTCCTTAACTAGAACCCCCCCCCCCTGGCCTCCGGGTGGCCTGCACCTATGGCCTGGTCTACAGGATTTCGGTGGAGTTCAGCTGCGCGCCGGTCCTTGTAGGTGGAGGGAATATGCGTACTCTGAAACTCGCGAGCCGGCGAAATTTGTGGAGAATCTTTGTGCGAAAATCGGCCTTATTTCTCATGATAAGTGAGTGGCGGTCTGCTTTCTCCCGTTCTGGTCGGAGTGCTTTACTGCAGGGTCTCCTGCACGTTTCCCTTGTCATGCGTATCGTCTTTTAGATATTCACAATGATAGAAAGATGTAATACGCGGCAGTTACTAACACACGCCCACGCCCCACGCCCCGAATCTTGCGCCCCACGCCCCAACGCCCCGTGCTATTTCGGTGTAGCCTACACGTACAGCTTGCTCAGTTTTAGATATGCGATGAGCTGTATAAACACTGGCAGTGGCAGAGACACGGCAGTCTAGCTGATCACTAGCAGTGACACTGTTTCGGAAACACATTTCAACCATGATATTCTGAGCTAGACAAGAAGTTTTTTCGCCGGCCTCAGCCGGGCGAACCCTCTCACGAGCTCAGCGTTCGTGCGTGCGTACGTGTACGTCACGCTCGCTTCGGGCTAAATAACTCGCTCGCCTGAGAACGGTAGGATGGATCTCCATCCTATGTTCTCAGACGAGCGAGTTATTTAGCCCGAAGCGAGCGTGACGTGCACGCACGCACGCACGAACGCTGGGCTCTTGATAGGGTTCGCCCGGCTGAGGCCGGCGAAAAAACTTCTTGTCTAGCTCAGAATATCATGGTTGAAATGTGTTTCCGAAACAGTGTCACTGCTAGTGATCAGCCAGACTGCCGTGTCTCTACCACTGCCAGTGTTTATACAGCTCATCGCATATCTAAAACTGAGCAAGCTGTACGTGTAGGCTACACCGAAATAGCACGGGGCGTTGGGGCGTGGGGCGCAAGATTCGGGGCGTGGGGCGTGGGGCGTGTGTTAGTAACTACCACGATGTGCACTCACACAGCGCTACGAAATAAAATCGTTGTAAAACAGATGGCAGGATTTAAAACTTGCATACGCGTCAAAAATTATTCCGTATAAAACCGGTAGACGCTTAAACATGAGTTTGCATTACACCGATTATAATCTAAACATTGTTTTCGTTTTCGAATTCGCGCCAAAATTTTACGGTGATTGAGAGGACATACCGTAATATAAAACCTTGATTTACGAACTTTATCTCCTCAACGTGGACGAATTCTAAAAGACGCTACGGGCTCAGAACCGCTTCAGTAACTTCGTGCGTCATGTAAAGACACGATAATCGATGCGGATTTCAAAACGACCGAGTACAGAAAACATGCAGACAAAAAATTCATTGTGCCCTTACGTATCGCCACCAGTCAAACTGTTCAAATTTCGTTGCTACGCCGCATTTGACACACCTCATTCGCTTCGAAGTTGAATTAGAGAGTGACAGTGGCAAAATCTACAACGAATTTTTGAAATGGCCTCGAATTATTTTGACATTGACGATATTCTCGCCTGCGAGCAGCGGCTGAAGTGCAAAATCAGTCGCGAAATTCCTCAGGGTGTGGAATTTTCAAGTTGTGAAGTTCGGGAAAATTCAAATTTTGTCCAAATTCAGAGCTACTAAATCCCAGCAACGCGCACGCCAAATCTCAGCAAGGCGCTAGTTATGACATGGACCTTCCCTATTGGATGGTGGAGTCACTATTGAAATCTGAGAAGCGTCTTGTGTCGATTGTTGGTGTATTTTGTGCATTTATTGCACAAAAATCGATGAAGTTTGGCATAAATTTTTCACACAGACCGACATCCCAAAAGCCTACCAGAGCAATTTTCGCCGCATTTTGGAGGCCGGGGCGGAAACATGCGACTTGCACAGATTGGGCCCATATTACTACGATTTTGGTGTCAAATTGGTGGAATTTGGAACGGATTTGGTGCCGGAAAGTACGGAGATTTCGAAGTCCTTGCTTCAGGTTGAAATCTTGTCGGGAAATTGAGTATTTGATATCTTCAGTTTTACACATGATTTGGCTCATAACACTAAGCCTGCGGGTGGTTTTACGGTTATGATGTAGAATGCCGCTTTGACAACGCTTCAGTTTACTATTATAAAGACGTAGTGTCGCAAATATCGACTGGAAAGAGGTGTGAAACTACTAAAAGGCGAATGCAATAATTTGAATGAAGTTTGCCATGTCAATTTGGTAAGGCCGCTCGAGTTGTCTTGTCCAATATATATGGACAAATGCGGTGACAATTCTAGACCTATCTCACTCGCGTGGTCTCGATTATGGACAAATCCCAATATAGTGTCACCGAGCAAAGGCCCGCCCATTTGGACAAACTGGAACAGACCCTGTACGAAACCGGCAAACGTACTCAGAAGGAATTAAAGGTGGTTATTTCATCAAAATGTGTGCATAATTTTAAAATTAATCAAAAAATTTTCAGGACTGGTCGGCGGGCTGCTCTCACTCGGCCTACGGCAAGTCGCGCAAGCGAAAACTGGCGCAGAATTTCTAAAAGATTCGCGCGCAAATTGTGATTTGTGAACAATTTTGGACAGGGATGTCGTTGGTATCGTTTTGTTGTGCGCGATCTCTGTAAAGAATATTCACCGTTGTTGTGTTTTGGCTTGAGCAGGGCCCGCGCAGGAGCCCCTGCATAGAAGCCCTTCGTGTGGGGTTGCCGGGTGCAGCCCCCCTGCATACAAGCACTCCGCGTGGGTAATTAGATACAGGAGCCCCTGCATACAAACGCTCCACGTGGGTAATAGGGTGCAGGAGCCCCTGCATACAAGCACTCCGCGTGGGGTAGTTGGACGCAGGAGCACCTGCATACAAGCACTCCGCGTGCCGCGTGGGATAATCGGCTTGTGCGCCAAGTTTGCAGTCTAGAGGTAGGAGAAAGGGGCGTACTTGCGACCCCATGCTGTAGCAACACAATTTCAAGTCCAGCCTTCCTCTTCTCACGAAGTCAACGCCAATAAACTACCCATGAACTCCGTGCGCCCATACCCAACCCGGCGAAAGCAATGATTTTCGACGAATGACAATATTCACCCCATTACTTCTCTCAACGCTCGCTTTCAAGTCACATTGCCATCTCAGAACCCTTCCAGTTGTTTCGCCTTCTGCTCGGCGGCTCTGACGCACTGGCGCGCCTCTTCGATGCTATTAGCGGCGATGATGCAGCTTCCCATGTAGGAGAGTGGGTCGGCGTGCTGGGGACACTTCTTCAGATGTTGTCGGATTCTGGGGTCGTCTGAGTGGGCCGCGTTGCTGCCCACACGAGCGTAGCAGCGCAGTTGCAGCGACTGGGAAGTGGGGGGAAGACAGGGTACGGTATTGGCAAGCATTCGAAAGTGAGAGTACAATAGGACAATCATACGTTGTGGCAGGTGCGGCATTCTCCGTTGTAATACAGTGTCGATTGTAAGAAGTCATTTTCAACCAGAATTGTCTGAGCCAACGTCAAGCGACGCGCTAGTAAAGTGCCAACCATCTTATCAGGGTCACACACAAACGATAAGTGAACCACAACGATGGAGCAAGCTACACTTTGAAAGTCGCGTTCAGGCGTCGCGAAAGACATCAAATCCTTCACTTGACGTTCATTTCTGCTACTTCCCCTCACCACCAGCCACAATGTGGACGCGCGTACGTATCGTCACACTTTAGGAATGTGTCCGAAGACAAACCTGCAGCTGTAGGGCGTCGCACACGTCGCGTACGTCTTTCAGCGTCGCTCGAAAGAGGCTGTCGCAGTCTAGCAGCTTTGCACTGGCCACGAACAGCAGCGACAGCGCGGCTATCGCGGCTAACGGACGAGTCGAAGTCATTTCTGAGAATTGGTTAGACAGGGAGACAGTTTTGACAATCGAAGCAGCAAACAGTCAAGGAGTATCGCGTTCGAGAATAAACGATAAACAAAATTTAGTTCGTGACAGACACTCCGTTGCATTCGAAAATGCCCGCTCGAAAACACGTGAAATATGTACCCACTAACCCGATTCTGTTGGGTACTTGTAGAGGCCTTGCTAGAAACAACTTTGAACTGTATTAGCAGGCACACAGCTAGCGTTTGTAGCCGAATTTTGACAATGTTGGGTTGTGTCCAATCTCTATGTCTGCTACTCGCAGTTTGCTTGCCACGAATCATGCCCGGCAAAGCTCCATTTTCCGACGACCGAAATAACCGAAATTGCGCATTGATTGGGGCAGTAAATTTCGTCGATTGCGCAGTAACTATGTATGCGTGGGCTTATTGTGAAGAGAGTTTCTATGTTGTTGTGTGCGCTCAGAGCGCAGAACCTGCCAGTGACATATTGTTTGTAATGGTTTAAGGATCAGTGTGTTTAATTGGATACTGTGTGCATTTGTGACGCAGCCAGAGCGACTTTCACACACACACGTGTAGAAGCGAGAGCAAACACCGAGGCACAACACGC
This sequence comes from Linhomoeus sp. GSCO2_2, assembly GCA_030248115.1. Lineage (NCBI taxonomy): Eukaryota > Metazoa > Nematoda > Chromadorea > Monhysterida > Linhomoeidae > Linhomoeus > Linhomoeus sp. GSCO2_2. The sequence goes on along the minus strand of JASAMZ010006320.1, from coordinate 2,855 downwards.
GAGAGTCAGAAATATATGGAGTATCCAGCTTTGCAAACCAACGACATGCACTCAAAAATGTGATCCCCCATTTTGCGGATCAAAACTTTTCAACCTCCCTCTTCTTGGCTTGGTTCTGGACTAGCCGTTGATTGTGCCGCCCGTCTGTTTTGGACCTGCGACAGAGCAGCGCACCAAAGAATTCTTCCTTCGCCTTTTCCGACATGAGAATAATCATGTACGGGTTCATGTAGTTGAAGACATCGCTGGTTATTCCCCTGAAACTGTCGCGACGCCACGCTTCGCGAATACGGTCAAAGCACAGTCGGCTCAAGACATATTGGTTTCTTAGAGCGCGCGAGCAATCACCCCTGTGGTCTAGCGGTTAAGGCGCCGGACTTGCGTGCACGTATAGGAAGGAGACGGGGGTTCGAATCCCCCCAGGGGTCAACACCTTTTAGCTCGCTTAGTTATGGCGCGACTTGCCCCACGCTCTCCCTCCATCATAGGCGCAGTCGCGACAGAAACAGAAAGTCAGACCCTTTCGTTTGTCGTTGTTGATTGATTAGTGATTGATGAGTCAGTTGATAAGAAATTGTGAATTAGAATCGCATCTCTCACTTGGTCGGTTCGGTTGGCGATTAGCCTGCATGGGCACCGTAACTCCAGGTGACGCTGTGTCCCAGGTTACCTTGAGTTACGCAACTTCTGGCTGAGGCCAGCGAAGGTAAGGACAGGTTTATCACGACATTTATTTCTCGGGATCTGCTGAACGAAACTGATTGAGATTTGGCACACTATTGGATCTTCTCACGGTTAGATCGAATTCCAAATTTAGTGAAAATCGGCTCAGTGAAGCGACAGTTGTGAGCGCGTCCTTGCCTTCGCTGCCCCTCCGCCAGAAGTTACGTAACTCCAGGTAACCTGGGGCACCGCGTAACCTCCGGTGTTCCAGGCCGCATTGGACACACGTGTCCAATCGTTCGCAAAGGGTTAACGAAAGAAGGAAAGCTAATGACTAACCAGGCGATCTCGTGCCAATAGCCCGGAGGCGTGGCCCAGACCAGGCCGAAGGCCAACTGAACGACGAACGTCGAGAAGCCGCAGAGCAGCAGATTCAATTGACTTTTCGACAGGCGACCGACCCCGTCTGCGGCAGACTTGCGGCTGTCCAATCCGATTGCGTTCTTGTTACTATTGTCTATTCTCAGGACTTTGGAACAGCTGCATGATCTTGCATTTTGCTGGTAAAGTTAGCGAAATGCGCTGCTATGCAAGTAAGTGCCTGTTGTCTCAGGCACCTAGAGCGCCGGACCGCAACCGAAATACTGCAAAATATTCTTTGATGCTCTGTGCACTACTGTCCCAGTATGTACCTAAGTGTCTATGCACGTAGAGGCAACCAAATTGCCATTGAAAGTGGATCAACGTCAGGTCTGCCTCCTTGTGCCTGTGCGCCCACTGTCTTGTGCAGCCGAGAGCGTAGCAGCGCCGCAAAGGCCGCCGCGTAGGCCACACCAGAGACGACCGCCAAGACCAAGTAGGAAACCATCGTGATGTCGTAGGTCATCAACTGAACGAGCGAAAATATTACGCCTACATAACTACGATAATGGTCGAATTCTGCGCGCTAGTTGCAGGACTGAGGAGGGTAGTAAATGTGGAAATTGATAGAAATAAAGATTTTATGAATTCCATAAAATGGCAAAATAGAACGTCTTATTTTGGTGAATAAATTTGACCACGTGTAAAGGAATTTCAGAAATTTTTTGTTAAAGGCGTAGTAGGTACATATATGACTGTCTCCAAGTTCCTAGTACTACTGCGTTCACCACAGTTTGGACGTGCATCACTGTACTCATACGTGTAACCGGGAGGGGGGGTATGGGGGGGCGTAAGCCCTCCCCCTTCCTGAGCCGAAAGTGTACCCCCCCCCCCACCCCCCCCCCCCCCAACCCAGCCCCCACACCCCCCCCCAGGTACCCCCCTCCCGCCTTCCCCAAAAGACCCCCCCTAGAATTTCAAAAATTTTTGCCTGCGGCGCTTAAAAAAAAGGCAAAAATTTCGCCTGCGGCGCTTGAAAATAGCAAAATTTTCGCCCACGGCGCTGTATTTTTGGACGTTATTGACGTAAAATTAAGCGATTTTTGGCACTTTTTGGCCTATTTTTGCAAAATTCTCTTATTTTTTGGGGCTTTTTTGGAAAAATCTTTAGGTCATTTGACCCCCGCCCCCTTCCAGGGACTTCAGACCCCGCCCCCCCCCCCCCCCCCCGTGAGGGGTCCTAGTACCCCGACCCCCCCCCCCTGGCCCTGGCCGGTTGGCGCTTACACGTATGGCTCTACTATCATCGCTATTTGGATGTGCACCACAATTTGGATGCGCACGGTGGTTTATGATAATCTATCAGCTACGCTGCTCAACCGCTACAGTGTGAATTGCACCTGCTCCCGGCGTTGCTTGGGCACGGCCGCGATGTGACCGGTGACGTTATCGTAGCTGTAGTAGAACTCCTGTACGACGACTTGGGCTCCGGGTAGTAGCGACGTCAGCAGAATGGCCGCGCACACCAGAAGCACATTGCGCCCGCTGAACACCTGCAATGGACGGTGGACTATGTGCCACAGACGACTCAGATCGTTTGCGCGATTGACTATTTATCGGGGACGTCTGTCTAGACGAACGATTTGGTCGATATTTGGAATTGAAACGTTCGAGTTTAGCGTGATTCGGGGGGGTATGTCCGAGTAGCAGGAATATCGTATACCTACCCTAATTCTTGCATCCAGGCAACCGTGAATCCCTCCACCTTAGTTCTGGCTCGAGATGAGGGGGTGGGGGGGGGGGGGGGGGGTGGTGGGTGAGGGGGGGGGGCT
>JASAMZ010006316.1:0-16987 GCA_030248115.1 Linhomoeus sp. GSCO2_2 | reverse complement strand
AGTCCATTGATAAGCAACCGGATCTACACAAACCGTTGCCTAGATACGACCCCCACCTTTTGAGGTTGGTACGGATTATGATTAAGGTATTACTAGCGGCCTGGGCGCGCGCCTTCGGCGCGCGCGGAGAAAAGCCCTGCGCGGGCTCGCTTCGCTCGCCCGCTCCAGGCTTTTCGTCTCGCTCGGCGCTGCGCGCCTCGCTCGACAGCCGCCGACTCACTTGCCTTTTGTTTCACTGTATGATGATATCTGCTCGGTTCGATTCCCTTGCTTGGAAGAAACTTTTGCCGATGGAAAGTTACCTTTCGCGGATTTTTTGCGCAGCGTGATAAACTCTGTGCAGTTCCACACTTGCTACCCTATCATGCTGTCATATCGGCTTCCAAGCATTACCTTCCATGCAGGCTCCACAGTCCATAGCGAAATTCAAAAATTTGAATTTTCTCACTTACAGTATCCCTACGCGCGGCGTGCCTGGGCGTGTGAAGTTGCACACTGCCTACCCTACACACCTGACATACCAACCGCTTCGCCCGCCTTTCCAAGAGTGCTCCACGGTCGTCTCGAAAATTCAAAAATTTGAATTTTCTCGGCTACAGTAAGCTTTTTCGCGTAACGGACCAGTTTCGGCAAATCTGCGGGCCCGCCCCAGGGTAGCGCCCCATAGGTCGCCAGGGTCTACGGGCCCGGTCGGGCGGGACGATTGGGGGACACGCCGTCACAGACAGACAACCAGGGATTAAGGGGAGGAATAGACGGCGGGGCCCACGGTTTACTGTATTGTCTGACTGCTAGTGCGCAAAATAGCGATACTACCCTTCGTGACCGCGAGACAACAACACAGCTCGCTCAGTGAGATAGCCCGACAACGCACCCCTGCAGCAGGCACTCCGTTGAACCGATTCCATTGGAGGCATTACTTATCCAGGTGAACTGAGAACGCAGTTCGTTTCACATTGGAGTAATTCGGAATTCATTCAGTTCAATGCGGTTCTATTCAATGCCAGCAAACTCACAGCAGTTTTGAAGTTAAGCGGGGCTACCATACGTAGGCAACGCTCTTTTACTAAGCGTTTGTTAAACGACCTGTCTTGCGGTCTTTGCGTCAGCAAAGCATCATAAGAACCCGACTCTTGCCGGTGCTCAGACAAAGCACACTCACCTCACTCCTTGAGAAGAATTACCCCGTGTGTAGGCTGCAGGAAACCTGCTCTAGCGACTGTCACGATGGGAGACGACGCGCGCAAGGTGAATCCTTGCAACGGCAAAGAAGTGCGCGCTGTAGCCCAAAACAGTCATTCTCCATCGACGGCGCCTGTGAAACTCGCGCCCGGCCACTTGTGCAAGAAACGCAGCTCCAGAGATAAAATGGAGCAAGAGCGCACAATAATCCAGATTAGCCCAGCGGTGCGACGGTCGGCGCCCACACCAGTCGCCACCTCACTGACGAATGATTCACTTCGCTCTTCCGCTGATCCATCGCCTCAACCTCAAGTTGTTGATCGGCAACCAAGACCTCTGATGCCTCCGCAGGTGATCTGAACACCATACACACACTATCAACGCTACTCTGCGCTCAGTATTCCCAAAAGATTTGGGTACGGCGAAATAATTGGGCAGATAAATCGGTATGGCCACAGATAAATGGGCGCGGAGCGCGCCCTGAAGTTGGTGGTCGCGCTAAGTCACAGCTGAGACCCGCCAGGCGCGACGCCGGCCGAGTTTTAGTGCAAGCTATTAGTCGGATAAACACTCCCCCATATAATTTGCCGTCTGCTTAGGCCGGCTGTGCCCCTTCTAAGATGACCACTGCCTCTCTACTTGCACACTTATCTGTGATGCTACCCATTTATCTGTGACGTTACACTTCTACCTGTGATGTTACACATTTATCTGTGATTGTACGGTTCGCGGCCTTCATCTGTGAACTTACACATTTTTCTGTGAAGATGCACGTCCATCTGTGACCTGCGCGCTTTTCCGAATACCGATTTATCTGTGGCCAACCCGCCCACCCTTTGAGTACCCGTCGAACAGTTATGGATGGATCCATTTGGCTGATGGTTTCTATCTTTCTACTTGCTGGTGATCAACGGATGTAAATAATGTTCTCACACAAAAGGGAACTCATGAGAGCCGGTGTTTAGATCCCGCTGCCGCGCGAGGTCGACACTCGAGGCCCGAAACAAATCGTCCGCGAATTGTTGGAGGAGCGGCTGGCCGACGTCGATTGCCTGACAGTGTCGGCCGATCGCGTTTTCGGCGCACGCGATTACTTCTGCACAGTGGACTCGATCCAGTGACGGAGTTGTGGCTCGACAAGCCCGTCTTCTGGATAGAGTACGGCGTCGGACGAAGGGGTCCCTTCTTTTGCCGACTGGTCGTCGTCGAGCCAGGTCAGAATCAGCCTCCCTACGTCCGGCCGGTGCTCGTGATGAAAAGATGCTCGGCCGACGACTGCGGTGTACTGATGTTGCACCTCGGCTGCAACGACCCCGTCAAAGGTACAATAGTGCACAAAGACGAAACCGCTTAGAAAGTGACAACAATGACCACTTACAACGCAGACGATCCAATTGGCGAGCTGCTTCCAGCCGCGGTGAAGCAGCGGTCGACGGGGCGCCGTATCGACATCGTTCCCATAACATCGGTCTGGTCGGATCGAGGCTTTCAGGTGGGGAGGGGTAAGGGGTAGGGGGGGGGGGGGGTGGGAAGGGGGGAAGACCACCCTAGACACCACTCTTGCTCCTGTAGCTACAGCGCGAAGGCGGAAGCGTAATTGGCCGCCTGACCATCGACGAGCAGACGACTGGACTGGATACTTGCTGTGGCACCACTACTGAAGAAGTGGCAAAGCCGCTGACGGTCCAACTGATATTTCCCCCCGGCCAAGGCGCCGTGGAGGCGGGTTTCGTGTTCGCAAATCGTGAACAATTAGGAACTGGTTACTAAGCTAATGGGTATTCTCAGACTGATACTGACGCAGAACCTAAATACTGATGCCGAAAATAAGTATAAAATTCATGCTGATACTGAAACTAAATAAGTTTTTACGGTCGTCAATTATCAATTCAGGCGGAAGCAAAGGTGCTTCTGCTGGGCCTACCTATTGGCGACCGTCATGACACGGAAAGTCAGGAAGAAGACGGGCTGAGAAGAGCCTTCCAGACGGAAGAATCACCTGGATGTAACGAAACTTGGATGTGTGCAGTGCCCATCGAGCACGATGGTTTACCTCCGGTTTCGTCTGGTTCGACGCTATCTATCTTTGTCCAACGGATGTCATTCTTGTCAGCCGCATGTGCATGATTGTAGTCCAAGCACACCTTCAGATACACACATGTACTGTAGTAGCTTCTTGCTAAAATGGTCTACCATGCTTCCAAGTCCTCCTTCTTGGTTTTGTATAGATTTTTAAAGGGATATGAGAAGGAAAGCTGACCTTTCGAAACGTCACGCTGGTTATTCACGTCGGTAATTCGTCGCCGACGAAGAAATTGCACGTTGGAGAAACTGCGCGTCAACTTCTGTATTTCGGTATGGTAGTGCGTAGGAAGTAGGCGTATGCACGTCTGAGTTTGAAGCGTCATTGTGAAAGCGGGCGATTGACTGGACAGGCACTGTGAGTGGCCCAGCAGACACCCTTTCTGACTCTCGACAGGAATATTTTATTCCTGCAGACGTGAAACGCGCGCGATCGACGAAGCATCGACCATTAGGGACGACCGAATGGACAATTGTGAAACACGGCTTGTCTGCGACCTACTACGTCTTTTAAGGAAGACAGTGTTGCGGTTGTCTGTCGTGTTTCTGTTGTAAGCGCTTCAAAATGGTACCGAACATCAACGCGGTGAGCATCGCAGTGTACTGTGCAACGACGTGTTTCTTATCACTGCCAGCTGCCGAAAGCACCAACTGCAACAACGTTGATACCGATAAGTGAGTACAACTATTTTATGATTTTGCTATTGTACAGGCTGAGTCTCGCTCGATAGACACACGGAGGTGAACAGATACTTCAACTATTTTGTTCATTTCGACAAGACAAGGAGGCATAAGCGAACTTAAATGTGCGCAAAATTCTACTCAGAACGATCAAAGGAAGCTCCTCGTAGATTGTCCAATCTAGTGTAAACTTGCGCATACCTATCCAAGTAATACTGCACAGTGCACAATGACAAACATAATGAAGCATACCATGATAAATGAGTACATCGGTCCCGTCATTACGAGACACCATGGAGCAGGTATCCACCAACAAAGGTTGTGCGTCACCTTGTGCCTGCATTACAATAATTGTGACTGCTGTTGTCATATCACTAGCCGAACTTTCTACCATACCTATTGCTTACTTCCAGGGAAACAGTGAAAGCGTTTTTCGAGGCCTTTTATTCACCCGATGGACCAATGCAACCCTCACTGATTAAAGGGTTCTCGCTGAACGCGTTCCACACATTGAAAGAGGTACATTTATCTACTTAAGCAGCGCTTGCCATACCGGCATATTCAATATACCTAGTACGCATAGGTACATGCCTAAATGCGAGACGAGTTCCAAAATGTACGGAAAGTTGCCACTGCATTTGTTTGTATGCTATGTTGTAAACGACGTGTGCAAAGAATGCACGCAATATTATTAAAAGATGCGTGAACTTGCTCAGATTGAAGACTACCTGAAAAAGCTCGCAAAGGCCTATCCATGGCTAGTCAAGGTGAAAGCGGGTAAAGAAACAACTCTTAAGGGAAGACACCTCTATGTTGTTAAAATTGGAGCATCTGATTATTATTTGAAGGCCCTGTGTTGGCACGTTAAACAGTTCTATAGTAAATTTAGTAATCTCTGTGACCTTTATGCATGATAATAGCATCAATCCACAGTGAATCCACATTAGTAGGTATGTCACGACGTTTGTTTGTGACGAAACTGATGTGTGCCGTTTCCAACTTTCTATCTACAATTTATGCATACAATGCGCCAGTCTACAGCCAACAGAGGGTCACAGAATAAATGGAAGGGACACAATAGTGGAAAACCAATTGTATACTTGCAAGGAGGGTCAATAGCTCAGGAATGGATCACAATTGCGTTGGCTCTAAGAACGATTGACTATGTCAGTGGGTCTGCGTTATCATTGTACAAACCTACAGTGTTTCAATATGCCAGACGCATGTTTTCCATAACACATGGTTGAAACAAATAAATTTTGTAGCCGACCAATTGTGGTTGTTTAGTGATCAATCTAAAAAAAGCATTGTCATGCAATTTCCTTTTTGGATTGCATATGACCCTTTGTCGAATATAGAATCCTGAATACCTTGGAGCTCAAGAACTATTGATTGCAATATATTTTCAACGATTAATAATCATACCAAGCTCGGTTTTGGAACTTGGGTGCTGCGTGTTGTTGTTGTTGTGCGTAGCCTTATACGCACTCAATTCGCAATCTTTAGGTGGTGTCGCACTATGAAAAAGATCCATCCATCAATGCCATTGAGTGGCACATTGTCCCAGTTGTCAATCCGGATGGATATGAACTGTCTCTCGATTCAGTGCGGCTTACTAAAGTGAGTACCTTCCGTTGGAGCAGGTTACATACTTACGTCAGTTACTGGGATTAAAACGAAATTCCGCATCCTTGGCTCAAAAAGTTGACTGTTGTATTCTTACTGAAATTGCGAACAATTCTGATTACTCCTTGCATATGTACCTCATGAGGAATTGTTTGTCTTGCATGCAGCCAATCTACTTCCCTTTTGTTGATTAGCAAGTTCTTCTTTCGCCATCGCAGCAGGTTATTTCTTAACTTTTGTCTTAACTTCTGGCACTTTTGTCGTTGTAGTGACAGGTGAGCTTGAGCTGTTCTGAGCTTTTGGACTATTTTGGTATTTGTACTGTAGCATGAGCATGAGCAATTTCATTTTCTTCAGCTGGTTAGGTGTCATATACAACACCCAGAAGAACTTGAATTACTAAACGATACCGAAATTGTCCTTGTGTGACGCCTGTCGATGTGTCAGTGGCATGTCTGCACCAGGGAAATTTCACGCGAGCTTTCGGCCCACAATCGGAGGAGCCATCGTCAGGCACTGAAACAACAGTAGCACCCTCACACGTCAATCACAGTCGCGCGCGCATCGTAAGCAATTGCGAAAATACGAAATCGGTCGCCCAAAAATGGCAATGGCCGAAGTCTGCGCGTCACTGTCTGCCATATCTTATTGAGGTTCCTCCCTCTGTTCTTGTTGTGGGAACCTCAGTCAGATATGGCAGACAGTGGCGCGCAGACTGCGGCCATTGCCATTCTTAGGCGACCGATTTCGGATTTGCGCAATTGCTTAGGATGCGCGCGCGACTGTGATTGACGTGTGAGAGTGCTGCTGTTGTTTCAGCGCGTGACGACGGCTCCGATTGTGGGCCGAAAGCTCGCGTGAAATTTCCCTGGTGCAGACATGCCACTGACACATCGACAGGCGTCAAACAATAACTGCACAGCTGAAGGTTTTCTGAAGTCAATGTCCTTGTGTGACTTGCCCAAAGCGAAACCTGAGATTCAAGTCAGACTGGGCACACGTACATCGAACTCTCGTGAGGAGTCGGCACTCGGCAGGCCTAATGAAGCCAGCCGGAAACCGTTTTGCACATGCTTCTCAGAATATGTCGCTGGATGACCGATACCTACTGCGGCTAAAACGTAAAAACATTCGTCCAAGCAATAGTTGCTCTGACATGGACAGCGGCTCATATATCGACTTCAACTTTGGCGTATCTTACCGCGGTGAGTCAATCCTCTACTGTTATCTACGCACGCACGCACGCACGCACGCACGCACGCACGCACGCACGCACGCACGCACGCACGCACGCACGCACGCACGCACGCACGCACGCACGCACGCACGCACGCACGCACGCACGCACGCACGCACGCACGCACGCACGCACGCACGCACGCACGCACGCACGCACGCACGCACGCACGCACGCACGCACGCACGCACGCACGCACGCACGCACGCACGCACGCACGCACGCACGCACGCACGCACGCACGCACGCACGCACGCACGCACGCACGCACGCACGCACGCACGCACGCACGCACGCACGCACGCACGCACGCACGCACGCACGCACGCACGCACGCACGCACGCACGCACGCACGCACGCACGCACGCACGCACGCACGCACGCACGCACGCACGCACGCACGCACGCACGCACGCACGCACGCACGCACGCACGCACGCACGCACGCACGCACGCACGCACGCACGCACGCACGCACGCACGCACGCACGCACGCACGCACGCACGCACGCACGCACGCACGCACGCACGCACGCACGCACGCACGCACGCACGCACGCCAGGGGGAATGGAGAATGCAGTGCAAAACGCAAAATTGATCCCCGGGTGCTGGCTCAGCAGCATAAGGAGCTGACGGGCCTTTTGGAGATGGCAGATCGGCTCTGCTTCTATCGTTTGCATGTTACACGTTACAACTTTCACTTGACGAGTGACGACCACTCGTAAGCTCTACTTGTCTTCTTCAAAATCTCGCAAGTCGCACAAAACCAACTGCATCTGGCAAAAGTTGTAGCTGTTATCGCGTAACGTTTTGTACAACTTGCACGAGGTCTCCCTGACACTTCGAAGCGTAGTGCAGACTTTGTTGGTTGCAAGGTTTTTTCGCCGCCCCCCAGGGCGGCGAGTATATATACGGACGCTATTGTCTGTTCGTGGGTCTGTGTGTGTGTGTGTGTCCGTGTCACAAAACTAACCATGACGGTTAGTGCCACCCAATGGAGTCAAATGCGCTGAGTAACGCGCCGTTGTCCGTTTCTGTTGCTAATTTCGCTATTTCGAGATATTTACAATTAAAATATGAAAATGTCAAAAATGACACTTCTATTTACAAGTCGTATCGGGAAAATTTTTGTTGAAATGGAATGGGCATAAGACGCGATGAATTTGTGACATAGTTTCGGATTTTAGAATTCACGAAATCAGGGATATTTTCAAGGGTTTTGTCAAAATTCCCAAATTTCGACAATTTCAAACAGCTTAAATTTCAAAACTTCTTTGCACGGATGTATCGAGCACAGTCTGCCAAGTATTTAGCAAATAGTTTCAGCGAATATAATTAACGAAATTTAGGATATTTTTAAGGATTTTGTTAAAATCCACAAATTTCGACAATTTCAAACAGCTTAAATTTCAAAATTTCTTTTCACGGATGTGTCGAGCATAGTCTGCCATGTATTTAGCAAATAGTTTCAGAGATTATAATTAACGAAATTCAAGATATTTTCAAGGATATTGTCAAAATTCCTAAATTTCGGCAATTTCAAACAGCTTAAATTTCAAAATTTCTTTGCACGAATGTATTGAGCATAGTCTGCTAAGCATTTAACAAGTAGTTTCAGATTTTATAATTAACGAAATTAGGCATATTTTCAAGGGGTTTGTCAAAATTCCCAAATTTCGGCAATTTTAAACAGCTTAAGTTTCGAAACTTCTTTGCACGGATGTGCCGAGCATAGTCTGCCAAGTATTTAGCAAATAGTTTCAGATTTTATAATTAACGTAATTAGGGATATTTTCAAGGTTTTTGTCAAAATTCCCAAATTCCGACAAATTCAAACAGCCTATATTTGAAACTCTCTTTGCCCGGATGTGTCGAGCATAGTCTGCCAAGTATTTAGCAAATAGTTTCAGATTTTATAATTAACGTAATTAGGGATATTTTTAAGGTTTTTGTCAAAATTCCCAAATTTCGACAAATTCAAACAGTCAAAATTTAAAACTTTCTTTTCACGGATGTGTCGAGCATAGTCTGCCAAGTATTTAGCAAATAGTTTCTGATTTTATAATTAACGAAATTAGGGATATTTTTAAGGGTATTGTCAAAATTCCCAAATTTTGACAATTCCAAACAGCTTAAATTTCAAAATAGTTTTGCACGGAAGTATCTAGCATAGAACATATCTTTGTGTCGAACATATCTTTGTGTGGATGCATCGAGCACTAAACCCAAAAGAATAGGGCGTCGTCCCATTTATACCCTTTTCAATAGGGCGTCGTCCCATTTATACCCTTTTCAATAGGGCGTCGTCTCATTTAGACGCTTTTATTGCACTGTGTGCCTGCGGCGAGTTTTTCTGATCCATTTATGGATCAGTTGCCGCAATTATAAGCGCAAAGTGTGCCTGCAGCGAATCTTCTGACGCGGCGAAACCCCACTAGATTGTCGACTATATGTCTAGCGGCACTTCACTATCCAGTGCACATTTTCGCGCACACGCTCTCAAGTTTTCACTGATGCCAACGTGGTGCCACAGTTTTTAGACAAAGCTTGTTATTGCAGAGTTCGGCTATCAACTCGAGGGTGCGAGATTGTTCATGGAAACACAATTAACAGTTGGTTTGAAGTCAAAGTGTACTCTAATACTGTTTTGCCCTTTCTATGTAGTTTCTAATGTCGACAATATTTGACTTTTTAAAACTTTCGTCTTTATATTTTCCAGTACTTTTCAAAACAAACCTTTAAGAATGAATGCGAGGGGCTCTACCCCGGGAAGCATGCCTTCAGTGAGGTTGAAGCACGGTTTGTTCGCGACACCCTGGCACAAGCGCAGAAAGTCTATGGATTCATCGACCTGTCAGTGACCACCTTCAAAGCACAGGTAATGGAGAACTATCTAGCATGTGGCAGCGGTCTGCTGAACAGATTTGAGCTCTGGAGAGGCTTGGGGGGGGGGCTTATCATACAATCGACGTCCAGTACTCATTCGGTGTAGTTACGGCCTCCCGCAACTGAATATATGAATGCACATGCGGTGTGTATTTGACACGATTGCAGGTTCTTTACCCGTACTACTTCACGAACGAGACGCGACCGTCGGAGCAAGTGGTAGGTCATCGTCTGCCAAATGAGTTAATGCTTCGTTGACCGCCAATAAGTGGCCCAATTTCGTAGGCAGCTACAGCAGAGCGAATGGCTCACGCGATGAACAGTCGGCAGGAGGCGATGAAGGCAAAGCGATGGCTGGCGGCCGATGCACGTCTAAACTACCAGGCCAATCCAGCGCACAAATACCTTCCCAACTTTGGCACTAATGACCCCACTGACAAAATATTCAGTGAGTCATGCATGAAGCCCATACGCTGTCAGGACCAAGTCATCCTCTTGCTCCATTTGCAGTGTTCTGCGGGGGAACCTCTCTCGACTGGGCCGCTTTTCAAGAAAGAATTCCCTTCAGCTACAAGATCAAAGTGCCGCCAGAGGGCGAATACGAGAGGTCGGGGCGCTGCGTCGACGGTAACGCCGACACCGTCGGCCACAGGCGCGGTTCCATTGGACCCTACTTCTACCAGCTTCTGAGCGCCATGAGAGAGCTCAGTTACAGCGTCCAAGACGAATATTACTGGTTCAACGAAAACAGAAAATGATAGAGCGCGATAGCGATTGTGACGTGGTATGATGACGTATAACACTTATGCGGCAAGACTTCCTTTCCCACCACATTATACAAAGTAAAATTTAGATTTCCGTAGCCAATGAAAATGTACCAGAACTGCAACAGAAACTGCAACGGAATTCCAGTGCGTCGTCTTGAGACTGACTGAGTGACAAATGTGCGTAACTGTCACAAAACAAGGCCAACTGAGGGTAATCGTTGAGACAGCAGCGTTAACTGTTTAAGGCTTAGTGGATGAGTTATGCAGACGAGTGCGTCTGAGCAATCGCCTTTCGAAAATGCAACGTAGCTACACAGAAAGCAAAGCCAGTGAAGAGCTTGGATCAGCATTCTATTTAGAACGGAATGGCTTATCGAGAATCAAGGCTCGTTGTTCTTGACATGTCGTTCCGCTTAGCGGAGATTGGAAATTCAAAGAAGGCACAACAAGCGACAAGAGTCTGTTTCTGCGCTTCCACTTAGGCATCTGATCTTGACGTCTGTCAGTGAAAGATGGCACGCCGTCTGCTCGTGCGCAGTTTCCTCCTATTGCAGTTGCAGGCAGCGCTAGGTTTCACGATCCGGCCACCGTGGAGTGATCTGACGAGGTATGTATGAATTGTCAAGGGAGTCAGTCAATATGCTGATAGTGATTGTGTGATCTGCTGGAGGGCAAATCAACTGAGCAATGCGACAGTTTGCCTGTGAAATTTAGCACTCCTGCCACTGAACCGGCTACAACTGAGACTGTCTCAACAAGCTCCAAAGCGCTTCTCACGGAGATGGAGCAGACGACGACAACCGACAACAGCTCTTGCACTCGTGACATGAGGAAACAGTAACACATTGATTTCATTTGCAAAACCACCCAAAATAATAGTTAATACTATAATGCCATACTACTATTTGGTTAAGGGAAGAAGTGCGAATGTTCCTGGAAAGCTACCATATGCCCGCTGAAGAAGACCACCCATCTGTGTTTCATTGGTTTGCGTTGAACAAGTACCATTCCTTACATGAGGTATTGTGGCTAATGGCACTTACTGTAATATGAAAGATCAGTGCGAAACGAAGTTTACGACTCATTCAGATTGAGCGATATCTGAAGATGTTGGCAATGGCCTTCCCAGATCTTGTCAAAGTTGAACGGGGCCGCGAACTGACCTACAAAGGTCACCATCTTCACATTGTGAAGATAGGGGCCTCAGCAGACCATCACTTGAAGGACTCTTTGTCGGCAACCCAACCACGGTCATGACATCACTGCAAAGGCTTGCGCAGGCCTGCGTCGCCCGTCTGGCTTTGCCCATAGTGTTGCAGTTAATACCACTCCACTCACCTCACCTCCTCTCATGCTACTAAAACAAGTTCCTCTCCTAACTAACTAACAGCAGGCAGCGCAAAACAAATACGCACCACTGTCCTTTGCCAAGAAAGAGTGTCAGAAAACGACAAGGCAAAACAGAAGTGGAAAACCGATTGTGTACATCATGGGCGGGTCAACGGCTTACGAGTGGATATCGATTGTGCTAGCCGTACAGACTATCGACTATGTTTGTTTGATTGAGCATGCTAGTGCAGTACATGCAGGGTTTTTCTGTGTCCACATTTAGTTTTTGCATAACTTTTGTAAGGTGCAACCAAAATGAATGAAGTGTTTCACAAATGTAGATCTATGTATGCCTAAGGTTTTGTTGACAGGAATTTCCGTTGAGTGGCGCAAATTCCGTTGAGTGGTGCATGCGTGGCACCCGATCGTGCGACCCCTATACTCTCAGCAAGCCGCCCGCATGCCCGCATGGTAGTAGCGGATGACGTCGACTTGACGTATGAAGCCAATCCCGCGCACAAATATTTACACCGCTGGGGCAATCTAAGCGAATCGGAAATCTATGGTGAGCACCTTTGCGTTGGTGTTTAATGAGCCCAGAGTCTCCAACAATCTTTTGTCTCTAACGTGTAATTCCCTGGAGAAGTGACCTCAAATTCATAGACAGTGATCAACATATAAAATATTTCGCAATTCATTGCAGTGTTCGAAGGAGGGACTCCCCTTGACTGGGCCGCCTGCGCGGCGCGGATTCCCTACAGCTATCAGATTAAATTGGCCTCAGAGAGTGCCTATTCCATGTGGGATCACTGCACCTTCGGTCACGCCGCGACCTGTGCCCACAAGCGCAGCTCCATACTGCCATACTTCTACCAACTCCTGGGAGCCCTGCGGGAACTCAGTCGCGCCATCCAAATAGACGACAGGGGGGAGAACGGACGATGAACGTATTGTATAAACGATGTTTATGGAAGATAAACGGCATAAACCTGCACAGTCTGAAATGGCCACCTTACTGGGATTGTTTTCAGTGCTAGAGAGCAGGTGAGAGCTTGCATTGATTTAATTTACCATTTTGTAGGAACGGAATAGCTAGTTGAGAGTCCAGGCTCGTTCTTGACATGTCACCGCGCTTAGTGGAGATTGGAGATTCAAAGGAGGAGACGCAGTAAGCGACAACGGTTCCTACCGCACATCGGCATCTCATATGTGCTTCTGTCAGTAAAAGATGACACTGCTTCTTCTCGTGCACAGTTTCCTCCTATTGCAGTTGCAGGAAGTGTTATGCTTGTCTAATTGGCCGCCGTGGGGTGATCTGACGAGGTATGAAGTGTCATTGGAGTCAACTAACATGTTGAATAGTGTTTGTGTGATAACATTACTGCTGGAGGGTGAAACATCTGAGCATCAAGACAGTGAGCTTGTGAAATTTAGCACTCCTGCCACTGAATCGACTACAACAACGACAAGCACCCCAGCGTTTCGCATCGACACAGTGACAGAGCAGACGACGTCGACGACGACCGACAACAGCACTTGCACCACCGACAGGCAGAAACAGTGCGATAATGAGATTATGCGTACTACTGACCAGTAGCGGATCTAGGAGGAGGAGGGGGAGGGGGCGGTTGTGCGTCCGCCCACCCCCCCCCCCCCCCATTCGGCCAAACCACACAAAAAATATTGTGCGGTCGCACGTTCACAGCAAAAAATATTTTGCCTGCGGCGCGATTTTAAAGCAATTTTGTAACAGAAAACGCCAAAATCCGCAAAAATTTTTGCCTGCGGCGCTAATTTTGGATGTACTTTTATAGCATATTGGTCCCCCTGTGGCCAAAAAAAGTCCTACATATTTCAAAATCCTGGATCCGCCACTGCTACTGACACAATTTTACTGACCTCTGCAAATATACACAACTAACCACACAATGCTGCACAACTATTTCGCTTAAGAGAAGAAGTGCGAATGTTCCTGGAAAGCTACCACACGCCTGCTGAAGAGGACCACCCATCTGTGTTTCATTGGTTTGCCTTGAACAAGTACCATTCTTTACATGAGGTATGTATTGTGGTTGATGGGACTTATTAAGAGCCGTGTAACAAACACTTCGTCCGTGTGAAATGAGGTTCATAAATTATTCAGATTGAGAAGTATATAAGGATGCTAGCAATGGCCTTCCCAGATATGCAAGGTTGAACGGGGTCGCGAACTAACCTACAAAGGTCGCCGTGCTTGGTATGCTGAAGATAGGGGCCTCAGCAGACCATCATTTTGAAGGATTCTTCGTCTGGCGATTCAACCACGGTCACGACATCAGTACAGGTCGCGGCGTGACCGAAGGTGCATGATCCACGGTGGATTAGGCACTCTCTCAAGGCCAATTTAATCAATAGTGTAGGGAATTCGCGCCGCGCAGCGGGCCGGATAAGAGGAGATCCTCCTTCGAACACTGCAATGATTGCGAAATATTTTTTATATGTTGATCACTGTCTATGAATTTGAGGTCACTTCTCCAGGGAATTACACGTTAGAGACAAAAGATTGTGAAGAGTTTGTTGGGCTAATTCAATTACAGACGCAAAAGTCCGCCGTTTGATTTCCCGATTCGCTTAGACCCACATATAAATATTTGTGCGCGGGATTGGCTTCATACGTCAAGTCGACGTCATCCGCTACTACCATGCGGGCATGCGGGCGGCTTGCTGAGAGTATAGGGGTCGCACGATCGGGTGCCACGCATGCACCACTCAACGGAATTTGCGCCACTCAACGGAAACTTATAAGACAAACCTTTAGGGCATACATAGATCTACATTTGTGAAACACTTCATTCATTTTGGTTGCACCTTACAAAAGTTATGCAAAAACTAAATGTGGACACAGAAAAACCCTGCATGTACTGCACTAGCATGCTCGATGAACAAACATCGTCGATAGTCTGTACGGCTAGCACAATCGATATCCACTTCATTAAGCCGTTGACCCGCCCATGATGTACACAATCGGGTTTTCCACTTTCTGTTTTGCCTTGGCGTTGACACTCTTCTTGGCAAAGGACAGTGGTGCGTATTTGTTTTGCGCTGCCTGCTGTTCGCACCTTTGGTTCAGAGAGGAACTTGTTTTCGTGGCGTGAGAGGAGGTGAGGTGAGTCAATTGGCTCTAACTGCAACACTATAGGGCAAAGCCAAAACGGGAGACGCAAGCGCTGCGCAAGCCAAAGCGCTGATGTCTAATAACGTTACCTGGTTGCCGGGTTGCCGACAAAGAGTCCCTTCCAAGTGGGGATGGTCTGCTGCAGGCCCCTATCTTCACAATGTGAAGATGGTGACCTTTGTAGGTCAGTTAGCGCCCCCCTTCGACTTTGACAAGATCTGGGAAGGCCCTTGCCTACATCTTCAAGATATCGCTCAATCTGAATGAGTGCCTAAACTTCGTTTCGCACTCATCTTTCGTGTTACAGTAGTTGTCCATTACCCACAATTCCTACCATGTGAGGGATGGTTACTTGTTCAACACAAACCAATCAAACACAGATGGATGCGTCTTCTTGACCGGGCATATGGTAGCTTTCCCGGAACATTCGCACTTCTTCCCTTGACCAAATAGTAGTATGGCATTATAGTATTAATTATTATTTTGGGTGGTTTTGCAAATGAAATCGATGTGTTACTGTTTTCTCATGTCACGAGTGCAAGAGCTGTTGTCGGTTGTCGTCGTCTGCTGCGTCTCCCGTGAGAAGCGCTTTGGAGCTTGTTGAGACAGTCTCAGTTGTACCCGGTTCGGTGGCAGGAGTGCTGGATTTCGGCAGGCAAACTGTCGCCTTGCTTGGTTGATTTGCCCCTCCAGGCCGATCGCACAATCACTATCAGCGTGTTGACTGGCTCCCTTGGCAATTTGCATACGTGCCTCCTCAGATACACTACACGGTGGCCGGATCGTGAAACCTAGCGCTGCCTGCAACTTGAGTAGAGAGGAAACTGCGCACGAGCAGACGGCGTGCCATTCTTTCACTGACAGACGTCAAGATCAGATGCCTAAGTGGAAGCGCAGAAACAGACTCTTGCTCTCGCTTGTTGTGCCTTCTTTGAATTTCCAATTTGTCGCTGTAAGCGGAACGACATGTCGAGAACAACGAGTCTTGATTCTCGATAAGCATTGCATTCTTTGATGGGGATGGTGACAGTGCAAGCTCTGCACTGCACTCCATTCTGTGTAGCTAAATTACATTTTGGAAAGGCAACTTGCTTCAACGCGGCTAAGCTCGTCGTGGGGTGGGGTGGTTTTAAACAGTTTAGACACTTATATTTATAAACGATTACCCTCAGGTTGGCGGAGCGTTGGGGGGGGGGCGCGTTAGTCACTCAGTCGGAGCAACGAAGGCGCGCTGAAATTCCGTTGCGGTTTCTGTTGTCTAATTCTTGGTAACTTGGGATGGGGGAGGGAAACCCAAATTTTACTTTGTAGTATGTGGTGGGAAAAAGAAGTCTTGCCGCATAAGTGTTATACGTCATCATACCACGTCACAATCGCTATCGCGCTCTATCGTTTTCTGTTTTCATTGAACACGGTAATATTCGTCTTGGACGCTGTTAACTGGGGGTCTCTCATGGCGCTTCAGAAAGCTGGTAGAAGTAGGGTCCAGATGGAACCGCGCCCCCCCCCCCCCGTGTCGGCGTTACCCTCGACGCAGCGCGCCCGACCTCTCGTATTCGGGATCTGGCCGCACTATTGGTTTTATTGGATGAAAGGGAATTCTTTTATTGAAAAGGCGGCCCCGGTCGGGGGTCCCGCCAGAACACTGCAAAGAGATGGGGGAGAATGACTTGGTCTTCCTGACAGCATTATAGGCTTCATGCATAACTCACTGAATATGTTTGTCGGTGGGGTTTTTGGTGCCAAAACTCAAAAGGGTATTTGTCTCGCTCAATTTAGCCCTGATGGTTTTGAATTACATCGCCGCCGGCCCCGTCGCTTTGCCGCAAACCCCCCTCGCCTGCAGACTGTTCATCGTGGCGTGACAATTCGGCTCTGCTGTACGCTGCCTCGAAATTGGGCCACTTTTGCTGGCGGTAGAACGAAGCATTAACTCGATTTGGCAGACGATCAACCTACCCACTTGCTCCAACGGGGTCGCGTCTTCTTTCGTGAAGTAGTACGGGTAAAAGAACCTGCAATCGCCTCGAATACACACCGC
>JASAMZ010006314.1:0-11578 GCA_030248115.1 Linhomoeus sp. GSCO2_2 | reverse complement strand
ATGTACTTCGTTCGGTTGCGTATGCTTTGTGTGTTTCGTTCGACGCATTCAGCGCGAAAACTTCGCGGGAAGGTAACGCAGCAGGGAAATTGGAGCCAAAACTGATAGAGAAATCGAAAATAACCGCGCCGGCAAAAATAGCAATAACCGAGTTGTAGATTGCATCGTCTTAGCCTCACCTGATTGAGCAGCAGGGCTGAGGTTGATACCATGGACCTCAAGAGCTGCGGCACTGCTGCGTAACCATAAGGGAAGCAGTGGTTGCCGTCCACGAATATCTGGTCATCCATGTCGTGATCCAACTTGAGGTTGAGCAACAGGCTAGAGCGAGCAGTTGGCCATGTCGCTGAGAACCTCCAGGTCGTGAAACCGTATGGCGTTCTTGTTGGTCGCTAGCCCCTTGAGCATGTGACGGATGTGGGCGAGGCAAAACAGGCCTCCCAGCAGGCCCAAGGGCGTGCTCACGTACATGTCGACCAACTCTGTTGTAGGTACTGGTTCAGTTACGTATTGCTCGAGGAAAATCTTCAACTACTCCCACCACCGCTTCGGCCGGGGACGCGACGCGCAATAGGCGACGGAGTATTTTTTGTCGGCGAATTTTTGCCGCGAATCCGTAGATTTTTGCCATTTTTTGCGCCGAATTTTCAGCGATTCCGTGGCCGACGACAGCCTTGGTACGCTTCATCAGGCACCTGAACGACACGCTAGACAGTCTCAAGGGGATATGGAGGCCAGGTTTTGTTGTATTTTTGTTGTATTTGTATTTCAAAAATGTGTGGAGTATATAGCGTTTGTGCGCAAAAACGCAGAAACTTTGCCCGTCTTTAGCGTTCGCGCGTGAAGCGGCCGATTCGCAAACGGTATTTTGCGTTGGATAGGCCTAGTGGGTGGGCCAAGGTGGACACCGAACGGGGTCACGCTCCGGGACCCCGTTGGCGGGGAGGTCAAAAAAAAAAGTTTTCAAAGTTCTGAAAAATGGGTTACACAGGGTAGAACTCGAAAAAGTTGCATATAATGGTATACACTATCTTTTGATATGTTGTAGCCCTCGATAGTGCCGAACACGCAAAAAAATACGATACGTTACGGGACCCATTTTGGCGCCAAATTTGAAAAATGCGGAATTTTCGCAGCCAGTTCGACTCCGACGGGCTGCTGTGAGCTAGGTAGCAGCTAGAGCGGCGAGGCCACTCTTGGTGCTCCTTCCCAGATGTCCTCTATCGAATGAGCCATGAACGGAGGACAAACGCAAAAACTTCTACACTGCAACTTTTCGACTCCGGGGTCGAAAATTGCGAATTTCGCATTTCGGCGTCTATAACGCTCGAATGCGGATCGTATCTGTATGTACTTGGTTCAGTTACGTACTGCTCGTTCGTAAAGTAAAATCTCTGAGAGAGAGCCCGCTCGTGCAGGAGCCCCTGCATTCTTAGCACCCTGGGTGGGGCTCTTTTGTTGAACTTATGCGTTTTTGTGAGTGTGCCCTTCAAAATAAGTTTGTTGTTAACTTTTTACGCCTATTGCTGTTGGTAAAATGAGTTTGCGAAGTTGTTTCTTGCGTGCAGGAGCCCCTGCATTGCTTGTATGCGAACTTTGGATACACTGTGGACGTGTGAAATTACAGTACCTATTCGAATATCGTCTATATTTACTAAATTCAGACTGCTAGCCTCTGCAAGAACGGAGCTTCAGACGCGCCACGAGCTAAATGACTTGGCTGAGGAAAATAGACGGTGGGTTTTTTGTTTCAAAAATGCTCTAATTTTGCGTCGTTTCGAAATAAAAATTAATTTTGAAGGATTAGAGCGAATTGTGTGTGTTGTGCTGTGCGGTGTGTTGTTTGTATTACAGTATCCGTTGTGTGGTACTACATTACAGTGTCTTTTGCTGTGTGCATACTTCGTATCAAATACAAACGTATTATTGTGGGTATTATTGTCAATCTGGTTTTCTGGTTTTTTTGTGTTTGGGAATTTGGTCCATTACAGTTATATGAGACGTTCTCCTGAAAAGTGTAGGAAAAGTGGCCAGTGTGGGTCAGCGTTCGAAACGGCCACTAGCTGGGCTAGATAGGCAGTTCAGTTTGTATGTCAACGCAACTTGTCCGGCGGCTCAACTCCCCTTCCAGCAGGAGTTGTGGCCAATTTTGTAAACCCTACTTTTTTCGCGCGCACGCAAAAATTGGACTTTGACGGCGAATAACTTACGTTTGAAAGCGTTCTCAAAAGTGAAACTTGGCAGCTTGACACCTAGTGTGACTCGCGACCTGCTGTACAAATTTGACTTTTACAGGGTGTCCATAGCGCCTGTGGCAAAGGTGTCAAAATGGTCAACTTTGGAGCTTTGGCGTAGGCGTCGGGACAATCCGATCGACCTGAAACCTATTTTAGGTTGTAGAGCAATCGATTCTGCATCGGGTAGGCTGATAAAAATGATTACCCTCATATAGGAAAATTTTGAGAAAATTGCAATTTTTCAGAATCGGCGCACTATTTGTTCCCGTGTGGCCTCGATAACTTGAAAACGAAGCATTGTTTCAATGTACGGTTGCCGTCAGTTTATGCGCGCTAACATTCTTCACAATTTTGGTCTGTACGATGTTCTGCGAATTCCGCCCGGATTTCCAGACATTTTAACATTTTTGCAAATTTGTGAAAAATCGCCACTTTGCGTGCGTAATGCTCGCTAGCTCAAAGAGAGACGGTTATTCTGACCAGCCTCGTTTACTCACCTCTACATGGGCGATCTTTTACAGGCAACAGTTTCTGGCCAGTCGCTGCCGTTCGCGCTCGGCTAATGTGAGCCATCGGACTTTGCCGGAAAAGTCCGATGGCTCACATTAGCCGAGCGCGAACGGCAGCGACTGGCCAGAAACTGTTGCCTGTAAAAGATCGCCCATGTAGAGGTGAGTAAACGAGGCTGGTCAGAATAACCGTCTCTCTTTGAGCTAGCGAGCATTACGCACGCAAAGTGGCGATTTTTCACAAATTTGCAAAAATGTTAAAATTTCTGGAAATCCGGGCGGAATTCGCAGAACATCGTACAGACCAAAATTGTGAAGAATGTTAGCGCGCATAAACTGACGGCAACCGTACATTGAAACAATGCTTCGTTTTCAAGTTATCGAGGCCACACGGGAACAAATAGTGCGCCGATTCTGAAAAATTGCAATTTTCTCAAAATTTTCCTATATGAGGGTAATCATTTTTATCAGCCTATCCGATGCAGAATCGATTGCTCTACAACCTAAAATAGGTTTCAGGTCAATCGGATTGTCCCGACGCCTACGCCAAAGCTCCAAAGTTGACCATTTTGACACCTTTGCCACAGGCGCTATGGACACCCTGTAAAGGTCAAATTTGTACAGCAGGTCGCGAGTCACACTAGGTGTCAAGCTGCCAAGTTTCACTTTTGAGAACGCTTTCAAACGTAAGTTATTCGCCGTCAAAGTCCAATTTTTGCGTGCGCGCGAAAAAAATAGGGTTTACAAAATTGGCCACAACTCCTGCTGGAAGGGGAGTTGAGCCGCCGGACAAGTTGCGTTGACATACAAACTGAACTGCCTATCTAGCCCAGCTAGTGGCCGTTTCGAACGCTGACCCACCCTGGCCACTTTTCCTACACTTTTCAGGAGAACGTCTCATATATAATTTTATGAAATAAGTTTTTATATAATCTAGTTTGATTATAGTAATTTAGTATAACCAATTCCAGCCTCCTAGAAGACCTGGTGTCAGTGGAAAGAGCATATCAAGATCTATTATCCTCTTCTCTGAAAGAGAAGAAAATACGCATGGAGAGACTGCAACAGTTCGTGGAAGTGCAGGACAATCCGATGCGTAGTTTACAGTCTTCGTCGAATTTCACACCCGATCAAGATCTGATCAATTGGCTGAGACAATTGGGTTGCGACGGCGAAAGTGTTAGAAGATTGGCTGTGGAGGTGTGGTTCTTTATTTTGTAATTTAATTGATTTATTAGCTTTACACAATTGTTAGGCCGATTTTTCAATTGGATTGGAAAGTTTATTGGAATTATGTTTAAAATCAAATTTGGTTGGCCTTGTGAAAATGGTTTTAATGTGACAATTTGGATGTGACAATGCCGGTTATAGACAGCGGCGCCCTTGCCAACTGACGGAGCTTTTTACTTCGTGATATTTTTTAGTTCAATTTGATTATATTTACAAAATATAAAGAGGAATATTTCAGGAGCAGTACACGAAACAAGATCTGCTGGAGTTGGTTAGCAGAGAGGAATTATTGAGATTGGGTCTGAGGTATGCGACGTTATTTTTTGTTTGAGTGAATCTGGTGCGATTTTAGAATGCGGCGAAATTAATTTATATTTAAAATTTCGTCGGAATCTTAGCAGTGCCGCGGCAATTTGGAAATTCTCTTTTAGAGGCTTTGAAAACCGAAATTATGGAATTGCTAAGCAGCTTTTAAACATTACAGAGGGGGCGTGGCCTGTCGCGTCTGGCGGGCGGCGAGACGCCATCGGACCGCCTGCAGCGACGCCTACCGGACTCCGGGGGAAACTTCGTCGTCGTCGCGAATCAATTGGCCCTCCGCCGGGTGAGTTTTTGTTTTTTTGTGTTTGTTTTTTGTTTTTTGTTTTTGCGCGTTTGTTGTATTTGTGTTTTGCGTGCGCGTGGTCGTGTTGGTTTTGCGATTGTGCGCTTAATTTTTGTGACGGCGCGTTTTGAGGTTGTAATTTGCGTTTTCAGCACAAGTGAATCCAGTGAGGTTTCTACGCTACAACGCGCCAAGCGCTGTTGTATATGCCACAAGAATTGACGTGAATAATGTTATCGTTTGGGTTGCTATTTCACTTTCGGCTGCGGTTCGTTGCGTGTTTCATGTCTTAGTTTGCTTCGCTTTGAGTGGTTGGTGGGTCAGTGCGTGCGTGCGTGCGTGCGTGCGTGCGTGCGTGCGTGCGTGCGTGCGTGCGTGCGTGCGTGCGTGCGTGCGTGCGTGCGTGCGTGCGTGCCTGCGTGCGTGCGTGCGTGCGTGCGTGCGTGCGTGCGTGCGTGCGTGCGTGCGTCCGTGCGTCTGTGCGTGCGTGCGTCCGTGCGTGTGTGCGTGCGTCCGTCCGTGCGTGCGTCTGTGCGTCCGTCACTCTTGCACTTCGGGTCACTTTCTACCATTCTTTATCCTTTGATCCGCACACAATTAAAAATTAAGCAATTTAAAAATGCGTGAAATTCACAAAATCTATCTTCAGTTGTGGCACCTCTCGCCACGGGAGTCTCGACATGGGAGCGCTAGCGGACGAACTGTACACAGTCGCCGAAATGACGAATCAGTTTTGATGTTACTGTAGTATAGCGTTTTAGTAGAGTTTGGCGCGCTTTTCGAACGTTTGAATTCTTGTAAACGTGAGGCATAAGGGTGCTTGGCTAGATGTCTTCGTCTGAGGCCATACGATGAATCTGCGCTGTGCTATTATGACATTAGGCACACGCACACAGGTAGCTAAGTGTTTGTCGAATCACACACAGCTCTTGTGAACTACACTTCGCCTCTAGAGTACAATTCGTGTCTTGTAACTATTGTATTGCTTGTGCGTTGGAGTGCAAAAGCGAACAATTGTTGTGTAAAAGCGTCTGAGATTCGTAGCAAGTTCGATTTGGCCGGTTGTTGCGTTTAAAAGTTCGAATTTGGCGCCATACAGATACAGTACCTGGTTCGGAGACCCACGCGTAGCTTCCGTCTCGTCTAGTGCCAGTCAGTCAGTCGGTGCGTTCGGCCACGTCCTGTGTGTGTACACTTGTGCGTGTGTTCGTCGTTGGGTTCGCTAGTCGGTTCAAAAGAAGTTTATCGGGGAAATACGGAACGAACAAACAAGCACACAAACGTCACAGTTCGATCATTGCACGGCCGATTTCAGCACTTTGTGCTGAGAATTCGGCTGTCCAAAAACTATAGGTACGTTACATTTGGTGGCCAGCCAGGGGCAGTGTAGTACCGCCACCTAGCTTCATCAGGGTGGTTTTATGTCTGTTGTGTAGGATTAAAAACTTGTTGTGAAACATTGTTTCCACGGGTGAAAATGGTACCAGATTACCATGTAGTTGAGCACGTGAAGACGATAGTGTGTGATACCGGGTTTTTCCGCTTAAGCGCCCCGGGGCGCTTACGTTGAAATGGGTCCTGAGACGACCCAAAGTTGGCGCCATCTAAGCGCCCCCGGGCGCTAAAACGGAAAATGCTCTAAAGTACTGTAGGAGAGATCTGGTGACCTATTGGGGCTTTCTGTGCGTTTATAAGGTTCTCTAAGTGTCCAGCCCACAAATTCCATCCCCAAAGACGTCACATACAAGCTTATCGGGCATTTTCACTGAACTTCAAAACAAAATGAGGCCCTGTAACTCGGTGCGGGGGACCTACACAGCTTCCTCAACCTCTGCCAAAGCACATACATGCGCATTTTGAGCAATTTACAGCTTCGCAGATCAGTAAAACTCGCCTAACAAAGATCTGAAATGTGTTGCCATTGTAATATTCCAAGCTTTCTCGCGTAATTTACCCGTCAGACCCGCTATTTAACTGCCCTCATAGGGAAAAACTTTGGAACCACGTAAGCGCCCCGGGGCGCTTATGTGACAGTGAAAACCTCGTAAGCGCCCCGGGGCGCGTATTCGGGCGGGGGGGGGCGCTTAAGCGGAAAAACCCGGTACTAGTGTACACTAGTATAGGTAGGTAGCTAGTTAGGTCAAACCGCAATTTGTGCAATTATAACGGCAATCGCGCACCAAGCCTAGTGTGCAGAGAGCAGTTCGATCCACGCTGCAGAAATGGGATGGGATTTGAATTTTGACGCTTTGCTGGCGTTTTCCACAGCCACCAGTAGAGAATCTGGGGGGGGGGGGGGGGGCGCCCCCCCCCCCATTCGGCCAAACCGCCCCCCCCCCCATTTCGTCAATTTTGTGGCAGAAAACGCAAAAATCAGAACAATTTTTCGCCTAGGGCGCAAATCTTTGACATACTTTTTTTAGCATCTTGGTCTACCCTGTGTACCCTGTGGCCTCAAAAATTCCGCCCCCCCCCCCAATTCCAAAATTCTGGATCGCCACTGACATCCACTGTGCCGTCTACTACACTCTATGACGGGTCACTACACAGGACGTCGTCTCGAACTGGCAGAGGAAGCCCTGACGAGGGGTGACATATAGCCCTACGGGCTCCTTGAGCAATCGAGTGGTACCACTGCCAGCTAAATTTTTTTTTTTTGGCGTGCTGACTGAGCTCGCCGATAAGCCATCCGATCGCGCTTCGTCTGACTAACTGGTGGTTTTAGTGCCCTCATCCCTGCACATCGCGATGACGATCCACAAACCAGACAGACAGACAGACGCACCGACAGACGCACGCACGCACGGAGTCCACTATCCATGCGCTACTTCTGACACGCTCCTTTCTGAGGGGGTCTTGCAGGGCAACATTAGAATCGCCCGGGATTAATTTTTTGAGCAAGACACACGCATTTCTGAGCGGTTGTTGCAGGGCAACATTGGGATCGCCCGGGATTAATTTCCTTAGCAAACAAAGTTGTCGTAAGACAAGGGTTTAAAAAACAAAAGTATTTCTATAGGAATGACCGTTCAACAACTGCCTCAACGTAAGCTTTCAAACGGTCGAATGAATGCCGCTCTACAACGTAAGACGAGCAAGTTAGGGACGATTTACTGTTTGAACCTTTGAGTTACTGTAGCTCGCGAAATTCAAACTTTCGAATCTCGACTTCTCTTAACGGAACGTGCCGAAACCTATTCAGCAAACTCAAGATCGTCTCTCTACGACGGAAGACAAGCGATTAGAGAAGTTTTGCATTTGGAACTTTTGGGTTACTGTAGCTCGCGATATTCAAACTTTTGAGCTTCGACCAATAGAAGAACAAATGATCAGTGAGTCAAGAGCTATCCAGAAACTCAAGATCGTCTCTCTACGACGCACGCTGAGCGAGTTAGAGCGATTTCTATGCTAAAAACGCGAGAATGTCGCTTTTCGTGGTGCGTGTTTGCGTAATTAACAAATTTTTACGCCAAGTAAAAGAGCACGTCGAGGCCTTTTAGCTGACCTATCGCACGCCGCTCTACGACGTAAGACGAGCGTGTTAGAGCCGTTTTGCGTTTTGGACACTCGGGTTACTGTAGCGCGCGCAATTCAAACTTTTGAATTTCGAGGTCTCTTAACGGAATTATCAGTGTGCCGAAACCTATTCAACGAACTCAAGATCGTCTCTCTCTATGACGGAAGACGAGCGAGTTAAATAAGTTTCGCGTTTAAAACCTTTGGGTTACTGTAGCTCCCGAAATTCAAACTTTTGAGTTTCGACCAATAGAAGAACAAATGATCAGTGAGTCGAGTGCTATCCAACCAACCCAAGACCGTCTCCCTACGACGCACGCTGAGCGAGTTAGAGCGATTTCTGCGTTAGAAACGCGAGAATGTCGCTTTTCGCGTTGCGTGTTTGCGTAATTAAGAAACTTTTTTATGCCAAGCGAAAGCGCACGTCGAGACCTTTCAGTTGACCTATCGCACGCCGCTCTACGACGTAAGACGAGCGAGTAATAGCCGTTTTCAGTTTGAACCTTCGGGTTACTGTAGCGCGCGCAATTCAAACTTTTGAATTTTGAAGTCTCTTAGCAACATTACCAGTAAGTCGAGAGCTATCCATAAAGCCCAAGACCACCTTCCTACGACTTTCCAACGCTGAGATCTAAGAGCGTAACGCACGAACGAACGAACGGACGGACGCACGCACGAAAAGCTCTCGTAGGGGTTCGCCCGGCTGAGGCCGGGCGAAACAAGTCTCTTTTAAAAAGCGGAGTGGTTTTGAGCTCTGGATTTTCTACTGAGATTGTAGCAAGGCTCTTTCCGGTTGCGTGTAGCGTCTTTACCTCGCCTCGCAACTACACTTTTTGGAGTGGTCTTGCTACGCAACATTGGTATCGCTCGGGTTTAATTCTTTACACCTAGAGAATCATCTTTTAAGACTGAATTTAAAAAAAGACAGCTGGAATCTAACAAAAAACTACAGGTTACTTCTGAGGTTAATTTGATGTTTGCTTGCAGTGAGCTCTTCAGCAATGTCAAGGCTGTCGCTCTACAAAGCACGAGTTCCAAGATATAAGAAAACCAAAATATGAAGTTTTCGACGCGTTTTGTTTACGGTAGCCCTCTACTTAAACTTTGGAAACTTTTTGTTGTCGGATTCGTGCTCAGGAGCTCGAGCGCTTCACTTTGATATCCCATTGGTTCCCGTTCCAAGATTTGGCGGCCCGTTTATATAAACGTGAGTGCCCCCCGGTTTGGCCCATTTATACCTCGTTTATGATCCCGGTTAAATTTTATGATCCCGTTTAAATTTTGGGCTGTCCGAAATGTCCTGTTTAAACCACTCCTGTTTATACAGGGTCGCCGTTCCACCGTTCCACTAATCCCGGTTATCGTAAACGGGATCAGTGGAACGGTGGAATGCTGGAACGCCATAATAAATGGGACAGATGCTATAAACGGGACCAGGGAGGGGTGTACTAATCCCGGTTATCCAAAGTCGGAACGGTTATATATGATCCCGGTTATCCCATTACAACAGGTGGTGTGCGCAGTTTGAGCGGCTCATTGAGCATTGAGAGGAGAGGCGGCTCACTGCAAGTCTCAAGCTGTCTTGACTTCACAAAGGTGAATTCGACAAGGTACACAGTGTATGGACGTGAGAACAGCTCAGTGGTGGTGAGACACGCAAATGTAAATGGTAGACACACATTGCATAGCATTTGAGAGTCAGAAATAGAAGTGTTTCAGTGAACGTGAATTTGAAACATTGGTATTGGCATTTAAATCACTTGTTCAGAGAGAAGTTGCACAGGAGAGCAGCCAGAGAATGCTGAGAACCCAGAGGAAGAGGAAGAGTTCGATTTACCCCGATTCACATGCACACAGGTGTTTCTTGCGCTCTCCCAATTGCACTGATAAACGGGATCAATGCAGCCATTTGCTCCCTGTTACAGTCTTTTTTTGCGCTCCCGTTTAAACTGATAAACGGGAGCAGTTGGCCGCCATTGATCCCGTTTATAGGGGCCGCTCCCGTTTATGAAGCCGGTCTAGCGTTCCTGTCCGAACTGCTCCCGTTTATTTTTCGGGCTGTCCGGATAATCCCGTTTATTGGGGACCCCCTTCTGTAAACGGGATCACGAAAATTTAAACGGGATCACGAAATGATCCCGTTTATATAAACGGGATCATTTCGTGATCCCGATTATACTTCTGCGGGATCAGTTGTCCTTTTTCGGGAACGGCACCGAGTGCGGGAACGGGAACCAATGGGATATGCGATTTGATTAGGTTCGGTCAACCTTTTGTCTTAAAATGGACCCCACTTTGGGATACTGTAGCGCGCGAGTTTAAGAACGAATTTCAGATTTAAACATTCAAATGGCGAGAGGAGTCCGCAGGCTACCTGACGATGTCTCGAACTCCATCCTACGACGTCAGACGAGCGAGCTATAAAGCCCGCGACTATGCCAAAATCACCGCTGCCCGACGTGTTTTGGTTACGGTAGCCCTCTATTTAAACTTTGGAAACTTTTTGTTGTCGGATTCGTGCTCAGGAGCTCGAGCGCTTCACTTTGATATGCGATTTGATTAGGTTCGGTCAACTTTTGTCTTAAAATGGACCCCACTTTGGGATACTGTAGCGCGCGAGTTTAAGAACGAATTTCAGTTTTAAACATTCAGATGGCGAGAGGAGTCCGCAGGCTACCTGACGATGTCTCGAACTCCATCCTACGACGTCAGACGAGCGAGCTATAAAGCCCGCGACTATGCCAAAATCACCGCTGCCCGACGTGTTTTGGTTACGGTAGCCCTCTATTTAAACTTAGGAAACTTTTTGTTGTCGGATTCATGCTCAGGAGCTCGAGCGCTTCATTTTGATATGCGATTTGACCAGGTTCGGTCAACTTTTGTCTTAAAATGGACCCTACTTTGGGATACTGTAGCGTGCGATTTTGAAAACTTATTTTGGTTTCGATTACTCTGGTAGCTAGAGGAGTCCGCAGGCTACTCGACGATGTCCCAAACTCCACTCTACGATGTCAGACGAGCGAGTTATTAAACCGAAAGCGAGCGTGACCCACGCACGTTACGCACGCACGCACGCACGCACGCACGCACGCACGCACGCACGCACGCACGCACGCACGCACGCACGCACGCACGCACGCACGCACGCACGCACGCACGCACGCACGCACGCACGCACGCCGAGCTCTTGATAGGGTTCGCAAATGCCTCATAATCATCAGCAAAGTCGAACCGACTTTGTATGACTCGTGATCTTTGCTCGTCACTTGGGATTGCCTGTATCTCGACAACCTTCCCAAGTTTGCGCGTGGTGAAACACATAGGTTGCGGGTATTGAGAGGTTTCATACCCCATCTGAAGAGGCGTCGTCATCCAAAGACAAAAGCGAAGTTGACTGACTGTTATGCAACTTCGCGACATTGTCCTCAGGTGTCAACAACAGGTGGTTCGTCGTCACGTGGGGTGTACGCGTACAGAACAAA
>JASAMZ010006313.1:0-16357 GCA_030248115.1 Linhomoeus sp. GSCO2_2 | reverse complement strand
TTATGTGGTCTTCGTTCAGTTACGTATTGCTGCTGGGACGCCTGTCGCCGTTCGGCGCCTTCCAGCGCTGCTCTAGTCAGCCGGAGAAGAGTGGCCGGTCCACCTCGGTTGACGATCTCCTGTCGCCGTCGTCGGCGCCCCAGGACGCGCCGGCGGCGCATGCGACTCAGGCCACCGGCCTATCGGCGGCGCCTCGCGACCTGCGGTCCCAAAGTCAGGGCGACGAGGCTAAGAGCCAAGCAACCCAAGGCGGCGGCAACGGCGGAAAAGACGAGTTCACGGCGCGCGCCCCCTCGGTCAGCGGTCGTGTGCTGCCGCTCAGCTCCTTCTTCGCGGGCGGCGCCGGCGGTTTCCTCAACAAGCAGGCTTACTTCGACAACGAGGAGATGTACCGCTACATCATGGCGCTCGACCGATGAACTAACTCGCGCCGCTGTTGCTGTAGAAGGAATGTGATCGTCTACCTTTGTGTGTAGGTACTCTCATCTGGTTGAAGTCTTCTACCGTAATCCGCCCTCCGGTGTGTTGCGTGCACGGTGAGCGTTAGGGAGGCGAAGTAGGCAGCATGTTGATCGCCCGTCGTTGAAAAGTAGGCGTCTTGAAGTGCGGGGGCCTGCTTGCGGGCTTCGTCGCATTCAATCTGTTGGATGGCAGCGGGTAATCGTCGGCTCTTGTAACTTCGTCGTTGCCTGCTCTGGGTACATACCTATGGCGAGATTCTTGCTGGTCTGTATTTATTCACCATTGACTTCATGTTGCCGCTCTATTGACTGGACGCCGGTTCGTGCTCGTCAATCTGCATAATCCAATGAAGATTTCTTTTTGTACTCCACAAAAATGTGGAGTATATAGCGTTTGTGCGCGAAACGCAGAAAATTGCAACGGATGTAGCTCGCGCGTGCAGCGGCCGATTTGCAAACGGTCTTTTGCGTTGGGTAGGCCTAGTAGGTGGGCAACCTGCACGACAAACAGGGTCACGCTCCGGGACCCCGTTGGCGGGAAATTCAAAAATTTAAATTTTCAAAGTACTGAAAATTGGGTTGGGCAAGGTAGAACTCGAAAAAGTTGCATATAATGGTATATACTATCTTTTGATATGTTGTAGTACTCGATAGGGCCGAGGGTGCAAAAAAAGAATTGGATCGCTGCGGGACCCATTTTGGCGCCAAATTTGAAAAATTCGCGAATTTTCGCTATTTTCCGACTTTGACGGTTTGCTGTGCGCGATAGGTAGCAGCTAGAGCCGCGAGACCGCTTTTGGTGCTCCTTCCCAGATGTCCTCTATCGAATGAGCCATGAACGGAGAAAATCGGTTGAGACACAAAAAAGTTATCTTGGTGGAACTTTTTCGACTCTGGGGTCGAAAATAGCGATTTTCGCATTTCGGCGTCTATAGCGCTCGAATGCGTTGCGGGATCGTTCCAAATGTGGTTTTAAACGATTCTACGTTGAAATCTGGTCCAGAAAAGTGTTTTTGAAAAATTTTCAGAGCTACAGTAACCCTGCCGCGTCCATTTGAATTTTGGGTGTCGGGTCGACTTTGGCAATATTATACTTGATTTCGGGGTTTTTGGGGGCGCTGATTACGAATTTCGGATTCGTTTAGCGTTTAGATGATGTTTAGGCGTACCTATGACGAATTCGCATGCTACCGTACCCCAAGTGCAGAATTTTGGTTCTGCGAGTTCATAGGAAGTTAGGGGTGTTGTATGTCGATTCTGGGGTATTCTGGGATGTAGATCACGAATTCGGCATTAGTTTTGCGTTTGGGAGTGTCAGGAGGCCACAACAGGAGAGGAGTCACCGTGCGTAGGAGTTCAAATTTGTGGAGTATACTGCGTCCCCCGGACGACTTGCCTGGTCTAAAGGTTCCTGTCCAGCCCATGGTTGTCTGCTAGCTTTGCTTGTTGTGGCGTGTGTGTACGTACGTATATTGTCGACCGATGGATTTTGCCGGGTGATGTACAGGGTGTAACAGAGTTTCGGGCCGATTTGCTTCTTGAATAACTCTTGCAAGACTACGAATATTTTAGTGCGGTCTTTTGCATAATGTAGGCAACACTCTAGGAAATTTTATGGGCTACACGACGAATCTTCAAATTACAGTACGGTAGCGACGTAAGCGATTCAAATTTCGAGCTTATTTCTCAAGGCCAACCAGGTGTCGTCAGAGTCCCGTCCCCTCTCCAGCAACCTGCCGGAAAGCTAGAGCGATGAAACTTGAAGAGAAATGTGTTTGCAACTCTGACACCAATTTTCAGGATCCTGGAAGCTGCTGTGCACAATTGCCGGCTTAAAACACACAATTCTGCTGATTGAGGAGGGAATGTGTTGAGAAATTGTCAAGTTTTGCGTTTTAAGCTCGCAATCGAGCACAGTTTGGCGTAGGATGTTGAAAATTGGCGTCAGAGTGGCAAACACGTTTGGCTATACTGTCTTCAAGTTTCATCGTTCTCCCTTAGCTACAGTTTGTTGGAGAGGAGAGGGGACTCAAAAGACGCCAAGTGGGCCTTGAGAAACGAGCCCGAAATTTTAATCGCTTACGCCGCTCGCGTACTGTACGTTGAGGATTCGTCATGTAGTCCATAAAATTTCCTAGAGTGTTGCCTACATTATGCAAAAGACCGCACTAAGAAATTCGTTGCCTAGCAAGAGTTATTCAAGAAATAAGTCGGCCCGAAACTCTGTTACACCCTGTATTGCAGTTATGTCGATGTCGCAGGCATGTAGTCGCGCAGGCCGCAGTGTACATATTACTCGATGCGCAAGAAAACCGGCGTCACTGTGACAGCGCTGTGCGTACAGCGCTAACATGCACATAATATGTACATACCGTGCAGCTAACGAGCGCAATGGTTCCTCAGTTTGTCTTGTCTTCGATTGAAGACGAGCTGTACAGTACTCTTGTCGGTTTCTGGGCGGGCCTTGCGAACCGATTGGCAAGGAGCCGAAACGTCCTTAGTGCCTTGCCGGCGCTGATCAGTCGCCGCATCGAACATTCTTGTAACATCGAGTCGAATCGAACCGCTTCACGACATGTAGTCGTACCTATTCAACTCAGAATAACCCGGAGCTATGGGAGCGTCTCACTCGCAAGAAGACGATGACTCTGAGACAGACGAGGCTCTGGACTACCTTCCCGGCTGCGTGCAGGGTGAGCGCCATACGGTGTCTGCCATGGTGGCCTCGCATCCATCTGGCCCTGTCGTCGACCCAATCGAGGAGATCTCCAGCTTCGTGCGCGGTCAGTTCATGGACGCCCGCCGGCTGGCCGCTCTCAACTGGGACGACTTCATCCACTATCTCACCAATCTGAACAAACTGTGGGTTGAAGTGCTGGCGCCGAGATGGCGCGATGTACATACATTCTCGAGCGATTGAACATATGCGACCGGATGTTATGCAGGTGCGAGAAGCAGGTCGACTCGAAGGGGCGCTTCCTGATGTTCGCCCTGAAGAAGGGCACGGTCAACTGCGTCCTCTGGAAGGCCACCATCAGAATTTGCTGTCTGAAGGTGCCCCGTTCGTCGCTCTTTCGTGCATGTGCACGACAGAGGCGTTGTCGTCTACGCTGTGTTCGTACAGATGAACTCCGTCACTCGCCAAGTGGAGAGTCGTCGCATGCTGACCCTTGTCCAGTTCCTGCGACTGCACAAATGTCTGGAGGCCGTGGTGCCGCCAACCTCTCCAGCGGTCGTCGTGTCGGCTCCTGAAGAAGGCGAGGAGCCGCACGAGGAGGAGACCTCTGTCAAGGGCGCTTGCTGTGGCGCAGCAGCTTCCAACTC
The DNA here is from genome assembly GCA_030248115.1 of Linhomoeus sp. GSCO2_2. NCBI lineage: Eukaryota > Metazoa > Nematoda > Chromadorea > Monhysterida > Linhomoeidae > Linhomoeus > Linhomoeus sp. GSCO2_2. The sequence continues at coordinate 12,572 of JASAMZ010006313.1, read as the reverse complement.
GTCTTCCACCACACCAGTGCGACTCTCCGAGCTCAACGCTTCCATGCTGTTCGAAAGGTTGCCGACGCCTCTGTAGCCTTGTGGCGCCATTGGTCGCAAATGATGAGAGCAACACAGTGTGCAGGATCGACACGCTCGACCAGAGCGGCGTCACGGACACAGATTTGGAGCGCGACTGCACCATCTGCATGGAGCGTCGACCGGAGCTGCTGCTGCCCTGCGCCCACTGCTACTGCGCTCCCTGCTACGAGCAGTGGTAGGAGTGTCGAAGTGGTTACCTATTGCCGTCTGGGCGACAATACTATGCTACCAGGTGTTCAGGCGAGAGTACGGCAAGAATTGGTGTCCCGTGTGCAAGGCGCGAATGCAGAGCTGCGACGAGCCCTGGGTGCTGCCGACTCTACCTCTGGAGTCGACTTCCACTCAACTGCCCGACTACTTGGTCTCTCTGGCCGAGGAACCCGTCGACAGCGCTGGCGCCAGCCGAATGTAATCGCGGTGTCAGAGTTCCACACTTCTCGGCACTTCCTGGTGACGCTTTTGGATTCCGGGTTGCCAGTCTCGCTGTATGTATGCATTTAGCATCGATGACAACGACATTGTACCTACATGTGTTTAGCCCTGTGCCACTGTAGATGTGCTTTGCAGTATTTACGATCTGAAAATGGAGGGTGCGCTATTAACGTTATGTTTACCACCGGCGCATTTTGCGGATTATTATAATCGATTTGGCGGATTATGTCGATTTTGCGATCCGCTGGGCCGATTGGGCTGAAATTTGGACAGGAGTTCGGACTCGAGATGCCGATCACATATCAGAAGAGACCAGGCAAGTCGTCCGGGGGACGCAGTATACTCCACAAATTTGAACTCCTACGCACGGTGACTACTCTCCTTTGTGGCCTCCTGACACTCCCAATCGCAAAACTAATGCGGAATTCGTGATCTACACCACAGAATACCCCAGAATCGGCATACAACACCCCTAACTTCCTATGGACTCGCAAAACCAAAATTCTGCACTTGGGGTACGGTAGCATGCAAATTCGTCATACGTACGCTTAAACATCATCTAAACGCTAAACGAATGCCAAATTCGTAATCAGCGCCCCCGAAAACCCCGAAATCGAGTATAATGTCGCGAAAGTCGACCCGACACCCAATATTAAAATGGACGCGGCCGAGTTACTGTAGCTCTGCAAATTTGCCAAAAACACTTTTCTGGACCAGATTTCAGCGTAGAATCGTTTGAAACTACTTTTGAACCGATTCGGCAACGCATTCGAGCGCTACAGACGCTGGAACGCGAAAAGCGCAATTTTTGACCCCGGAGTCAAAAAAGTTCCACCAAGATAACTTTTTTGTGTCTCAACCGACTTTCTCCGTTCATGGCTCATTCGATAGAGGACATCTGGGAAGGAGCACCAAAAGCGGTCTCGCGGCTCTAGCTGCTACCTATCGCGCACAGCAAACCGTCAAAGTCGGAAAATAGCGAAAAATCGCGAATTTTTCAAATTTGGCGCCAAAATGGGTCCCGCAGCGATCCAATTCATTTCTTCCACCCTCGGCCCTATCGAGTACTACAACATATCAAAAGATAGTATATACCATTATATGCAACTTTTTCGAGTTCTACCTTGCCTAATGCGTTTTTCAGTACTTTGAAAAAATAAATTTTTGAATTTCCCGCCAACGGGGTCCCGGAGCGTGACCCCGTTTGGCGTCCACCCTGCCCACTTACTAGGCCTACCCAACGCAAAAGACCGTTTGGAAATCGACCGCTTCACGCGCGAACGCCGTTGACTGTAATTTTCTGCGTTTCGCGCACAAACGCTATATACTCCACACTTTTTGTGGAGTATAAAAATTCAAAAATTATTTAGCGTTCGAGAGATATAGGATTAAATTTGTTGCAGTCGAACGCGTGGTCGTACAAAGTTGGTGTAATTGAATAAAGTACTTATCTTTGTACCCTCTATTGCCACACCAAATTTCAGCTCATTCGGCTGTAATCCATGTTTGAAGAAATGAATAATTACACCGATTTACAAAAATTGGATCGCAATCGATTGAGCTGAAATTTGGTGTGGTGATAGAGGGTACAAAGATAAAAACTTTATTCAATTACAGCAACTCTGCACGACATCGCGTTCGACTGCAGCGCAATGTCAAAGTTGCCGAAATCGTCTAAATCGCCCAATCTCGCGAACGCGAAGGAATTTTTGGATTTTCTCTTCTGATATGTGATCAGCATCTCGAGTCTGAACTCCTGTCCGAATTTGAGCCCAATCGGCCCAGCGGATCGCAAAATCGACATAATCCGCCAAATCGATTATAATAATCCGCAAAATGCGCCGATGGTAAACATAACGTTAATAGTACCAAGAGCACGATAGTACGTACCTAGCACGCAAGGAGACGATAGGTATGCCAGCCGCAAGCACGTATCGCATCGCTAAACACCTCGCTTGCGCGGCTGGAATGCTGTAATATCACCACTGGAGAGTCGCTAATCTATATTGCGCACGCGTATCGTCGAGAACAGCACAGGCGCGCGTGACAATTCACAGATCACAGAACAAGTACACAGCACTCTCGAACGACACGGGGAACTCGCAACACGAACGAACGACGGGCGGAATGTGAACGTTGTCTGGGAACCGTTGGGGGGTAATAAAGCCGAGCTCCTCAGTCCTCCAGATTCCTAAAGGCCTGCTGCATCTGCTCGTGAAGGTCCTCGAAGTCCTTCTTGATCTTCTCCTCGCCTTCCTTGACCGGGTCCTACAAAAGACGACCCGAGAAGTGCGCAATTATTTTGTTGACAGATAGCGCAAGCGCAGCATCAGCGCCCGTGCGCACCTTGAACTTCATGCTGCTGAGCTGGTAGAGGACGTCGTTCATGTGGTCGCGAATGGTGGCCCAGGTGATCTTGTTCTCCGACTGCGCAGTGCTCTCCACCGCGTGCTTCGCCATGTCGTGGAAGGAGATGCTGCAAGCAATGAAGGGATCAGACCGTTCGACAGCGCCGTTTCACCACGGCCGACGACTGCTCAGCGCGCGGAAGAGGCAGCGCGGTTCGCCGACACCGAAGCATCACGTCCCTTTTGAACAACGAAAGGATCACTGGATTTCAACTCGATGCGCCACGCTCTGCTAGGCGTCTCGAAACACAACTCGCGCGGGTGGAAGGGGAAAGGGAAACATTACTTGACTGACATGTTCTTGAGCATGCCGACGGTCTTGTAGAAGGGGCAGAAGCGGTCGTAGGGCGAGTAGCCGTTCTGCTGGAGGAAGTCGTCCTTGATCAACTTGGCCACCTCCAGCGTGATCTTGTCCGGCTCGGAGAGCGAGGACTTGCCCACCAGCTGGACGATCTCCGCCAGGTCGTCCTCCTCCTGCAGGATCTCCTTCGTCTGCAACGACGACAGAGAGACAGACAATCAGCAGAGCGCTTCCTTTCGTGGGGACGACGACGTCGTCAGGAAGTTCGACCTTGGTTCTCAGTGGGACGAACTCGGCGAAGTTCTTCTCGTAGTAGTCGTCGAGGGCGCGCATGTACTTGCTGTAGCTGGTCAGCCAGTTGATGGAGGGGAAGTGCTTGCGCTGCGCCAGCTTCTTGTCCAGACCCCAGAACACCTGGACGATACCTGTTGCGACACCAAGGAAATAGATTTCGCCGTCGACCAGCACGAATGGACAGCAGCAAGCCAAGAGAATTTCGATCGCACCAAGTGTGGCAGAGGTGACGGGTTCGGCAAAGTCGCCACCAGGCGGCGATACCCTGCAAGAGGTCGCGTGTGCAGTTAGGATATGGAGAAGGACTGTGCAAGTGTAACGCGGAGCCACTCACGCCCCCACAATTGTGACGCTTCCTTCACGTTCTGGGTTGCCCAGCGCCTTGACTCTGCCAGCTCGCTCGTAAAAGGAAGCCAGTCGAGCAGCCAGATAGGCCGGGTAGCCACTGAAAGACATCGCGAGTTGATCTGCACATAGTCGTTTGGTTTCTCTCGTATGCTGTACAGCTGTCAAGTCGAGCCACAACTAATAGGCTCATGTGGGCTATCAGCTAAGACGCGTCAGTGTAACACCAAAACGAATGGTGGCGACTGGCGACATATTTCAGTTCGTGCCTGATTAAGGTACGTAACACCCTGGTACGTGGCAACATTCTTAGCGTTCTAAGTGGCCTATTTAACGAAGTTCCTTATCGACTTGAATAACCAATACTCAGAACTATTATCAGCGGAGCCTAACTAGAATAATTGTGCCTAAGGAAGCCAGTCAGAAGAGAGCGAAGCGAGGCAAGATGTCGTTCGTCTTCAACGTCCAGCTGACGAGGACGACCGGCAACGAAGATGACGACGACGACGACAGTCGAGATGAGGACGAGGACGAGTCGGACGAAGACGACGACGAGGAAGAGGACGACGACGAAGAAGAAGAGGAGGACGAGGAAGGAGAGGAAGACGAAGACGCCAGCAGCATCAGCACCCTCGACGACGGCCCGCAAACCGAGGAAGAGCCGGTCACAGCAGCGGCGCCCGAGCCAGTCGAGAAGGCCACGGAAGCGCCGGCCGAGCCAACCACTCCGTCCACTGCCGCTCCGCCGACACCGCCGACGACGACGACGGAAACGATGACGGAAACGACGACGACGACGACGACGACGACAACACCGACAAGGAGACGACGAAGAGCGAGAAGAAGACGACGGCGGAAGCAGAAGAGGCGCGCTGCAAAAAAGCCGGCGACCAGAAGGCAGCCGCCGCCGTCGTTGCTGTTCCGACGCAGCGTCAACCGCGACAGATCCGGGCGCTTCGTCATGGCCCTGAGGCACGGAGAGAGGATGGACAGGATCTTTCCCGACTGGCGGAGGATCGCCTTCAAAACCGGCGCCTACAGAATGTACGACCTGAACCAGCCTCTGCGACTACCGACCGCCGACCGGCCGCCGGACGACTACGCCAACGACAGTCCGCTGACCGAGACGGGCTGCGTGATGTCTCAGATGGTCGGCAGGGCGCTTCGACGCGAGCGAGCCATCCCCAGCGCCGTCTACGTCAGTCCGGCGCTGCGAAGTCTGCAGACGGCCCACTGCCTCCTCCGCGCCCTGCCCAACTCGGCCCAGTCGCCACGGCCTCGTCTGCGCGTGGAGCCGGGATTGTTCGAGTGGATGGGCTGGTACGAGCAGCCGCCCCGATGGGTCGACCCCGCGGCAGTGGTGGGGAAGGACATGCTCGAGGTCAACTACCGGCCGCTGGTGACGCTCCAAGATCTGGCCAACCTGAAAGACGAGACGAGCGGACAGTTCTACGAGCGCTCCCGACGCGTGGTCGAGGCCATTCTGCGCCGACAGCCCGAGGAGGCGAGCGGCCTGCTGCTGCTCATCGGCCACGCCGCCACGCTGGACGCCTGCCTACGGCCGCTGCTCGGCTACCGGCTGAGGGAGACGGCGACGCCGAGCCGACGCGACATGGACAACCTCGGCATCCACTACCCCTACTGCTCCTCGCTCGTCCTGGAGGAGAGCCTGCGACAGAGGGGCACCTACCGCCTCTGCAAGCCCCAGCCACTCCGACCCATCAGCACCATCGACTTCACCAACCGCAGCAACTACCGACACTTCAGCCGCCCCAAGTGATGACAAGCCACCAGTGTGATCTGTGATCCCTTCGATCGATGACCATGACAAGCTCTGTGCTGTGATCCTGTCACCCTTCTCTGCGGTACCACGTTGCGCCTGTTCATTCGTTCCAGCTGACCGAAGAAGGAAACTCGAGTGAAAGTAGCCTAGCAGACAAGTGATGCGGTTTGGCCTGATAAAGCAGGCTGGTATGCTGGCACTAGCAAGAGCCATTTGACATTTAGCGTATTGCTAATGCAGTCTCCGATAGACTGAAAGCTACCGCAGTCTTAGGCAAACGACAGAAACTTGAACGTTAGTATTTCGGCTTAAATTAGTCGTACTGAATCGATGAAAGGAGGCTACAGTCCTGACCTGTCGGCGGGCATTTCGCCCAGGCGTCCGCTGATCTCTCTTAGTGCCTCGGCCCACCGACTGGTCGAGTCGGCCATCATAGCGACGTTGTAGCCCATGTCGCGGAAGTACTCCGACAGCGTGATACCTGCAAAGCAGAGCAGACAACAGGGCGCTCCACGGGGCGAGTCGGCGAGAAATAAAACAATTACGAAAAGCAATGAACGGAGAAGTTCTGACCGTCACTGACATGATGCATCTCTTCGTCCCATACAAATCTACACACAGCATGTCATACTGCACTGTAAGTGTTAATCGCTTCGCCTAACAGCATGTCCAAGGTTGGGACACTCGGGTCGGGTTGCCCACCTGTGTAGATGGAAGCTTCTCTGGCGGCGACTGGCATGTTGCTGGTGTTGGCGACCAGCGCCGTTCGCTTCATGATCGTCTCCGTCTGACCGCCCACCTCCAGCGTCAACTGCAGCATAGACACACGTACGCAATACGCATCACTCAAGAAAGACCCATCACATGCTGATTCACTACCGGGTGTCCCAAAAAAAAGTGAACCCTTTTTCTCCGGCTTATAACTCACTACTGCGACTGCCAATCTCAACCAAATTAGACACACATATACCCTATAAAGTTCTTATTTGATGTACTAAATTTTGTTCGCATAGTCCTGATACAACCAGAGTTACAGTCGGTTGAGTGCGTGACATCCAAAAACATTCTCGCCCACGCACTCTCTCGCTCTCAAACGAATGAATTGCAACCGCATATCACTCAGATCAACGGGAGAGGTCGACAAAATCCTGCTCATTAAATTTTGCCTTTATGTGTCTCAAATTGTCTATAATAACACCCTCAAATGTGGCGCGAAACGAATCAATCTTACCTCTCTCAAGAATTCGCTGTGAATTTACGTTGCGTGTGATCATTCCAGGCATGGCAAATTTTTACTTCTAAAGCATCCAGCGGTTTAAATATGATACTTTGGTTCTGTTTTGACCGTTTTGTGAAACCTGTGTGTTACAAGCAACCACAGAACGATTATAATCAGAATGCGTCTTCTTACACTAACTGCGCACAGAGCGAGGTGATATTTGAGAGTGAATGATTCATACGCGCGTAACTCAAGCGAGTCATAAGCGATTGTCCTATAATTTGACACACTTGTCACCAACTCCTCAAGGTATATGACGTGCAAAGTTTGGTCCAGATTCATTTTATGAGCGGGAGAAAAAGGGTTCACTTTTTTTTGGGACACCCGGTACACTAGCACCCAAACCGGGCAGGGACCTCGGGGAAGTCGCGCAGCACTTCGGACATCTCGTTGCCTCTCTCGCCGCAGCCCACGTAGATGATGACGTCCGAGTTGCTGAACTTGGACAGCGACTGCGAGATCACCGTCTTGCCGCAACCGAAGGCGCCTGCGGTTTCGCAGAGGGGTAGGGAACTATGGCGTGAGACCAGAGAGAAGAATGAAGCGCCAAAGAAGTCAGCCGACTACCCCACCGGGAATGGCGGTGGTGCCGCCCTGGACGCAGGGGAAGAGGGAGTCGAGCACTCGCTGTCCGCACAGCAGGGGGTAGTTCGCAGCCAGCTTCTCGGAGACGGGTCGGGGCTGCCGAACGGGCCACACTTGCAGCATGCTCCACGACGACTTCTCCCCAGAGAACTCCGTCTCCAGAATCACGTCCTGACAAAGAAAGCAGGAGAGGACGACAGTAGCGCGCGCTTTGAAAACAAGGCAAAGCTGCGACAACGGCGCCGCTCACTTCGACAGTGTAGCTGCCGGGCGGCGCCACGTAGGTGACTGTGCCGCAGGCCTTGGGCGGCAGCATGACCCGATGCTTGATCAGCGTGTTCTCCTCCACGGTGCCGTAGACGTCGCCGCCCGTTATGTGACTTCCCACCTGAAGAGAAGCGCCAGAGGTTGCAAAACGGGAAGCAAACCACGCAACTCTCCTCCTCGCCTTGAAATTCTTGGAGGGCACAAAGTCCCACTGTTTGGTGCGACTCAGGGCCTGCGTGCTGATCCCTTTGGGTATGTAGATGGACTGAGTCAGCTCGCAGATGTCCTGCAGCGGCCGCTGGATTCCGTCGAAGATGGAACCCATGATTCCAGGGCCCAACTCCACCGACAGAGGCTTCCCAGTACGCAGCACTGGGTCGCCGATGGTCACGCCCGCTGGATGGATGGAAGGTGGAGTGGAGAGAAGAGTAAGACAATGTACGCAGACGGAGGCGTTGGCAAAACAGCTGGCGCAGGCGCACAGCATGAGCCAATACCAAATATCGACTGCGCATAAATCAGCCGACAAATCCTTCTGCAGTCGATATTTGGAGCCTCTCTCTGTACGCCAGCAGTTCATTCGGTCAACACAACGAAGGCAGACAAGTCAGAAAGAACATAATGGACGGTGAGCGAAAGCACGCAACGCACAGGTGTCTTCGTAGACTTGTATAGTGGCGTAGTCTCCCTCGAGTCGGATGATCTCTCCCACCAGCTCGCCGTGACCCACGCGTACAAGCTCGAACATGGCCGAGCCCGCCATCCGCTCAGCCGTCACCACTGCAGACAGGAAGACAGTGGTAGAAGAAACGCTCGTAAGATGCGGTTCAACACTCGACGCTTGTCTGCCGTCGTCAGTTTGTCACCTACCAGGGCCGGACACGCTGTAGACGTATCCATAGAGCGCCTCCTTGTCCGCATCGCGAACCTTGGCCAAATCTCCAGAGGCCGGCGGCATCGTCCTCTGCTTCGCTGTCCTGTAGTGTGTCCTCTTCCTGACCTGCTTCCTCAGACGGCAAACGAAAAACGCCCCAACTACCGAATTCGATCGATCCTGGAATTCCTCTGAAACGGCTGCCTTCGCGCAGACCGGAACAAAACTACCGTAACCTCCGTCATGGAAGTCAGGCACTATCCTTCCGATACAACAATGTCGGATTTGCGACGCTGGAAATCAGGGAGTCGTTGGATAGGGCCAGATATCTCAAATCGGTACGATTATGATGTTCTCTTTCGTTTAAGACCAAAATCCGCCGCGGAAATCATGAGTTCTGTGGAAACAACTGGTCTCTGTCGGGGGTCGAAAATGCGAATTGTTGACTTTCGGTGGTTTCAGTGCTCGATTGCGATGATTTAGGGCCAAGTGGACTGCGCCACGCGATTCCCCGTTGAAAACTGATCCGGAACCGAGTTTTACTACTTTTTCGGCTACCGTACCCCAGCCGCATCCAGAATTCGAATTTCCACTCCCGAGGACGAAATCAATGTTGGAGTCTACTCCGGTGCTTTCGAAGTCGCTGATACCGCATCTGGTGTTGTTTTGGCGTTTCGGATCAAGATTCGCGAGTTTTGGCCGAAAATCGACCTACCGTAGCCCTACGTCAACGAAACTGAAAGTGTGGTGATTGTACGGTTGAAGTGTCGATTCTAGGGTATTTCGCGGCAAGAAACGCGAATTTGCTATTGGTTTCTCCATTTTGTGCCGATTTTGCCTTCAAACAGCCACTTTCCTAACGCCGAAATTCAAATTTGAATGCAACTTATACTGTACTCTCCTAAAACTATGTTGTAACTTAACTTTGCGCGCGCATTCAAACTTCTGAATTGAAGGAAATGCAGTGCGGAAAGACGGCGTGGTAAAGTAGGCATTTGCGCATGAATTGTCAATTCTTCCCGTCCAAAATGGCAAGGCGAGTTTGCGATTACGCAGCCCCGAATCTTAGCTGCCAGCTACTGGTCGAATCGAAGCGAAATGGCGCATTTTGGGCTCAATTTTATACTCCACAAAAAGTGTGGAGTATACAGCAGTTGTGCGCGAAAGCAGAAACTTTGATACAACGGGGCTGTCGCCTTCCATTTTCAGTGCAATAACTGCTCTGTCTAAGCATCTAAATCTCAGCTCTGAAGAAGATAGCATGATACTGCTTGTTCTTGTTTGAGTTGCGCTTCTGTAGGACGAAAGAAAGCAAGCAAGCCCTGTTGCCAATCCGATTCCCTCCGTTCTCGTGTTCTTACGTTCTTCAGAACGTTGTTACGTCGCGAGTCCGACATTGTAGTCTAGGATGGATAATGCCTGACTTTCATGACGGAGGTTACGGTAGTTTTGTTCCGGTCTGCGCGAAGGCAGCCGTCTCTGAATCTTCAACCACTGTGTACAACTGAATTGCGAATTCGTGTCAAGTTGGTTACTGTACTTCTCAAGTTTGACTTAGAAGTACATATGGGCCGCGCCGGTTTCGTTGCCATGGAGACTCGTCTCTCCTCACGTTGATTACTAGCAAAGGTGTCTAAGAAGAACGTTTCTCATCACTTTGTTGCTCATGCACGTATAATGGAGAAGCTGAAATCAAAACAACTACCCTACGCCTCATTCCCGGTCGTTGTTCATGAGAACGGAACCGGTACGTATATGTACTATGTAGATAACTAAGAATAATCGAAATCGAATGAGTGATCTGTGTACACAAACCACCTACATCCCAAGCTGCACATCAAGCTGTTCTTCTGACGACAGGACGCTCGTCAAGCAGCGCCTCGAGTGTGCCACTTCATCAGAGGTTGAAGCAGAGTCCGCTGAATCTTCCGGCGGGATTCGTGCGACAGACGCGCCTACTCCACTCGTCGGCCTATGCGCAGCAAAGATATCGCTCCGCGAAGTATGGCAGGCGATCACGGAGCGCCAACACTTATGGCGTCACCGGACGTGAGCAGCTGGCCCCTTTCACGATCAAAACCTCTGAAGACCTTGAGGAGGAGTTGATGGGCGTGAAAAAGGTGCGTGTATTTAGCAGAGTGACGAGAGAGTCAGCGTTGAAACAGATGTGACGCCAACGTATGACTGGTCAACTCAGAAATGCATCGTCGTCGGCCAAGAGAATGTGGTGCTGCGAACGAAGGTCGCGAGACTCCAAGAAGAACTCGCCAAGAAGGTGGGGGTTAAAAGTCATACTTTGGCAACAGTTCTAAATGGACACCATTCTGTTGCCGTTTAGGATCACGAGTTGGAGGCGTTGTGGAGTCAAACGGTTACGGTACAACTTTATTGCGATTCTGACAGTGTTCGTTGGTACAAATTTTGCAGCCTTGTCTTAGGCTAGAGGTCGAACGGTGACGACTCCTGGAAGTCAGAACAGAGAAAGTGCTTCACTGGGTAATTTCAAACAGCGGATACTGCGGCTGGAGCAAGCTCTGGCTTCAAAGTCGCAAGCCCTCAGGTGAAGTGCATCCAGTTCGAGTACAAGCGCCATATGTATGTACATGTACACGCGCACGTAGTTACAGGGATCTCAAGTCAGACATTCGCGTGACGAAAATGGAAGAAATGAGGACGCAGATCGAGGTCTTGGAACAAGAAGTATGAGTGCTTCCAAGCGATGGCATCGCGCTCCAACCGAGTCACATTCTTGACTCATTTCATATACTTATGTAGATCGCTCGACTGCGGACAGAAAGAGCAGCAGACGTCGCGGCTCGCGAGACGCTGGAACATCCTTCGATCAACAGGCACGAACATTCAGAAAGTTCAACGGAAATACAATTCATTTTTCTCTCTGCCAGTATCCTTCTGTCTGCCAATGTTTCGCTGCCACTTCGTCTTGTAGCAAAGGGACGTCGCGCGGCAGTCCCTCTGGGAGGCAGCAGTCGCAGCAGCAGCAGCAGAGGCCGTCCAGTTCGCAGTCCGTCATCCGTATGAAGGAGCTGAATGCGACCATCGGCCGACTCAACCAGCAGAACGACCAGCTGAACGCCAGACTTCAGGCCATTCACGAGAAGGCGCCCGCCTCCGTCGCCTCCATACACGGCGACGACGACAACGACGCCGGCGGGAGAAACGGTGAAGACTGATTATTGGCCCTGAAGATGAAGTGACGATCCCGTGTTCGTACAGTAACGGTAGTCGGTGTCGATGAGCCACAGAGGTGTGCTTCTGGCATTGTTGCCGCAGCGGTAGTAAACGTGTTCGGCATGGTACACGTCCGTTCCACATGATGTCGTTGTTACATAGCTCTGCTCCGTTCAGGACGTCGTCGCTACTTGCGAAAGCAGTGGAAGCAAAACGGCCACACGCACGAAAACGGTTCTCTTCTAAACCAAATGGTTGTCCACGCCTACTTGGGCGGCGGCAGAGGTGAGCGAGTTGAATGGGCGCTTTGTTTCTCTCGCGTGCTCGCGCCAGTCCAAGGGAGTTAATTAGCGAGGCGCTAATTAGAGCGCCGCTTAGGAGTCCTCGCGAAAACAGCGTAGAAGCAAGGAAGAGGCGGGAGGGGGGGGGGGACAGCTGCAGCAGTAGGCAAGCCTCCAGCTGCTATTTCTTGGACATGTCTCTGTCCTTCTCTCATGACATCTCGCTTTTCCTTTAGCTTTTGGCCCTAAGGGCGTCCGGAGGCGGGGACGACTGCACTCGCCTTCTTCCGATCTCAGAAGCAATTCGCCGGATCATCCTGAAGCTCTCTCGTCCGAGGGACTGGCGATTGCTAAGAGGCCACCGCAATATGACATTGGGTGCGCTTGCCTTCATACTTAGTTTGCTAACCTGTTTCGCTTTTATGGTACTCAGCATATACACTCATACATATA
>JASAMZ010006312.1:0-17230 GCA_030248115.1 Linhomoeus sp. GSCO2_2 | reverse complement strand
GGAATATCTACACTCAATCAACCTTACCATGGACGTCTAATGCGATCGCTAATCTGGGCGGCGTCTCAAGTGACCCGTTGCAGAACTGTTCGCCTCTCGCAATGGAGTTGCAGGGGACACACCAGTACAGGCCTTCGTAAGAGTAGTTTCTGACGTGGATCAAGCAGGAAGAGTCGTAGTACTGAAACGTAGCACTGTTTTGGAGCGACTTTCATGAAAATTATGGACAATATAACGAACTTTGATTGCAGCGCTCCTCCCAGACAACATGCCAGTGTGCAACACGTCCATCTGACTGCTGGTAGGGCCCAACTTCAATTGTACGATGTTGCCATCGCATGGCGCGTCTACAACGTCGCCATGGTGACCATCCACTCTTCTTCTCTGCAGCCTGGGAACGCAACAATTAGTGGCAAAACCAGTATCACATCACGGGGCAGAGGCAAAGCATAGTACCAACTTCCATATCACATCTGGGGATGGCTGACCGGTCACTCTGCACTTCAGTGGCAGGGTTTTGTGCAACATGGGTATTCCTGGGAAGTCCTCAGTCGCGCTGACAACTTCAGCCGAGCCATAGTTGGCGGATACCAACTGAGGTTTCTCTGCAATGCCATCAAAGTTTCTCAGTAGTTGTTCCCATGAAGGTGTCAAGGCAATTGAGATCTACCCCATCGCTCAATCCTGACAAATTCGCTGAGCTTTGGCGCAGTAACATGATTGCTAGCGAAGCAAGCCAGTGACCAATCAATTTCCTGTGCGGTTGCAGTGTACGTGGAGTTGCTATGAACGAGTTGTGGCAACGCTCCATCGTCTTCAGAGATTCTGAACCAGCTGACGTCGACAATTGGTGGGTTGCTGTCAGCGCGACATCTGTAAGTCAAAATCTGATTTAGGTGAAAGAAAGTATCTTTTGTTGCCACTGACTGTCACATGACTAACTGCAGAGTGACAGAGCCTCCTCCTCCACGACACAGACCACTGAATGGCTCCCTGACACACTCCACATAGAAAACAGGCTGTTCTTGTGTTGAAGACATCAGAGGCTCATTTCCATTTGCATCGACCACCACTGGTTTCTCCATATAGGAGATATTCAGTCTTGTCTGAATAGGCACTGGAATGCATCACGTTGCCCACTTGATGCCTTTCACAAGCTCAGCTCACTTTAACCCTGTCGCAGACTCGTCCAAGCCTCACGTAAAGAAACTTGTCATCATCTGGCAATGGCTCGTCCGGAGCACACAGCCGATCACAGCTGAGTGTGCGTCCGTTCATGTGGCGTGTAATCGTCACTGGGTCTAGTACAATTCCCTGAAAGTCTAAAACCATTAGCCTCTCCACTTCTCACTCGTTGTAGTCTGGAAATACAACAAGCTTACTCACTGTGATTCCACCTAGCTCGCGGCTGACGTTCCTTGTGAAGCTATCCCATAGACCCACAACAGTGCCGCAATTATTGCAGCCGAATCGAAGCGTGGACGCGCTTTGATTGCCGCGATACAGGCAATAGACTGGAGATGAATGAGGCACTGACCACTGTACTTCAGAAAGATGAACGGCTGCTGGGTCCAAAGGAGTTGTGGTGAGAATTAGAGGTTGTGATACAGTGGCAGCTGAATTGAATCAAGCAAATCGACGGCATGCCGTACCTACATATTATTAACTGCAGCAGAAGTAGAACATGTTCGCGTTAGCTCACTCCGTTTCTCGACCAAGCACTGCAGAAAGACAAGGGCGCTGGCAATTATTGACGGTCGCATTCCGACTCACAAACACACTAGCAGCTGCCTCAGCCCAGTTGTTGTTGCGCCACTGCGGCAACAGAATTATGGGCGTGAAATCTGCGCGTAACGTCAGCCTGTCGGCAGCGACTGTCGTTGTAATGCGTTGCGCTCGGCGTTGCTTTGCGCCGGCTGACATCACCGTTGCTGGAGAATTACCGTAAAGTGCCGAATAGTTTCGGGCGAAACTATTTTTTCAATTTGTCGCCCAGGGGCGAAACTAATTGGAGCCCCGAAACTATTTGGAGACCCGAAACTATTATTTCAACTTCTCATTCACTGACAAAATGAAGCAGGAATGCCAAAGAAGATTACGATAACAAGAGAAATTACCACCCAACACATAGGTAAATGCAAAGGTGTTGTTGGAAAGGCTTGAAGTGACTGCTGCTAATGCGAAATACCATTGTAATTGAGCTATTGCTACTCCTCAGTAACGCTCTACATGCAAAACGGCAGTTTTGTGGGGAAACTATTTGGAGACCCGAAACTATAGAATCAATGTGCCTCTCAGGGGCGAAACTAATTGGAGACACGAAACTATTAGGAGAGCGAAACTAATCGGCACTTTACGGTAGTCAGCGAGAGCACGGGCCAAACAGACAGCGTGCCAGAGCAACTTGAGTGAATTGCTTTGCTTTTGGGAATCACCAATATTCACTCATGTCATCTGCTTCGTCATTCAGTCCTCTGTCGTTCCAGAAACCACCCGAGACCGTTGATCCTTCCAAACCATTTGCCGACACGCTCGACCGCTGAAAGTTACGGTACATATGTGCTTCAAATTCAAATCTTCTACAAATTAAACTTTTACCTCTGCGAAAGGTCGTCTCTTGTGTAGGTTTGTTTCTCGCCGGGATAATACCAGCGTGGGATACGAGTCCGTTAATATCAACAGCTATTCTACAAATTAAACATGCGATGAACGAAAGACTGCTGTTTGAATAACACAAAACGGACACAATACCTTATTTGGCCGTATGAATTGCGCACCACCAGAGAATAGTGCCTATCCAGGTCCCGCTCATACACAGGATTGAAATGTATTGGAGCATAGTAACAGTTGGTCGAGGAACCGTTCTGAAAGGAGAATGAGATAATGTACACCGTGGTTTGCGTCAACGGGCAGAGACTACCTAGGTTACTTTGCGCCCTTTAACTTCAACAAATTCATGATGCAGCATGCAACCTAAGTAGTTTACCACCTCTTTGTTTGATGAAAATATGGCCATCATTAGCCTGTCGTTCCACTAGGCACTCACCCTCCGAGGAATTCCCACTCTGACGTTTGGCAGCTCTGAGTGAGAATCAGGCACTCCGATGTCCCATTGGTCGATGTGCCAGCGGAGCCCATTTCTGTTAAGAGTGGGCGGGGGATCACTGCAGTACACCACTATGACCGTGACCTCACTGCCTGACTTGTCCAGGACCAGTTGTTGCCCAGGGTTCATTGGAGGGCCTGTTATGAAGTAGAGAGTCTATCTTCCCCTTACTTCTGCACAATTCAATTTCCTGCTGCAGGTTATATCTGAAATATTGATACATTGTAGGTACGTGGTATACCCTTGACATCCAGGGCCATTGTGAGACTGCGATTCTTGGGAGGAGCTTCCAGCGGTGGCTCACAGTAACGCTTCCCCTTGGCAATCGTGACGCACGCGGCGCACCAATAGATCCCCTCCTGACTGTAGTTCTCGATGCTTATAGAGCAGGTCGAGTCGTAGAACTGAACGGATCTCAGTTCAGCTGATGGATAAATCAAAGTGTGTTCCATTCATTCCAGCGAGACTCACGTACATAGCCATAAATCTGGCCGTTCCAATCCATTTGTGCAACCGGCCGCACATGTCCATCACAGGTGGCGTTCACGACTTCAGTGGGCCTGCTGCTGCTGGAAGTCCTTTTCTGCAGCCTGAAAACAGAACAAGGTCACCAGTGTTTTCTGCAGGTCCCTCTGACGGATTACCGAGGACCTCCAGATCACATCAGGTTGCGGATGGCCCTCCGCTCTGCACACCATGTGAAGTCGATCACCCACCAAGCCTCTGGCTTTATCTCTGGAGTATGTTTCGACCACAGCTGGTTTCTCTGAACGAAAACAACGTTGTTGACGACGTTCACATCACAATTATTGACAGCAGAGCGCACCCCATGCCGTGATCTTCACTTGGCCGCTCAGTTGTGGTGCAGTAGCATTGTTGGACCCCTGACATGCTAAGGTCCATCCAATGTGTTCAGGGATGACTGTGAAGTGGGCCCCTTTGTGAGGAGTGCCAATGGCAACTCCCGGGGCGCCTTCATCAAGGCGAAACCAGGTGAAATCAGCAGCTGGTGGGTTGCTGTCCACAAGGCACCTGAAACGCAGCCGCTGAACAAGTCAGTTGCCACAACAAAGCTTGCTCTTGAGCTCACTCACTCCAAGGTCATGGAAACTCCGGGCTGGCACGTATTGTTTGAATCTTTGGCACATGCAAGATAGAAAGCCGATGTGCCATTGGGGAGCGACACGGGCTCACTCCCACTGGCATCCACCACCACTGGCCTTTCCAAGTAGGCAATGTTCAGGCGAACCTGAATAATGCATGGAAGGAGCGAAGGCAAGCAGCACTCGTGCCCTACGTTGGTACGTGCGATGCAATGGTACGTGCTTTCAGTACTTTCAGTGGCACGCACCTCAGCCCTGTCGCAAACTTGATCTTGTTGCGTTTCTGGACTGCTAAGAGCTTCTCTGGCTGTCTCCCCTGTAGCGCACCTGCGTTCGCACACAAGCCTTTGTCCGTTCAGCTCCTTTGTGAGTGGGAGATCCACCAGCTTGAATCCCTGCAATTGGCAAATCAAGGACTGTACGCAGTCCGTGATTGCAACAACACAATACAGTACCCTTGATCCATTCAGCTCGTGGGTCGCTACGATTGAGGCTTCTGTCAAACGCTCGCCAAAGCCGTCGTCCATTTCGCAGTCTGGACAGATGGGTCGCAGCATAACTTCCGTCGCATTGCCAGTGTACACGCAATAGATCGGTTGTGAAGTTGGAACAGTCCAGTGGACCTCCCTGAGTGGTTCAATCTCTGTTGCCAACGGGTTGTCGGTCCAAATTAGGGAGGTTTGGGCCTCTGTAGATTGCAGGAATGGAGCAGTATGTATTTTTGCGTCCTTAACCAGGCGACTCGAAGCTCTCATGATACTCACCATGAACAGGCAGCAAGACAGTCAGAATGCCAATTGAGAACCTCATCTTGACTCAGTTCCTCGCATTGAAAGATGCTCATGTGTGGGGAAGGTTGGCGTGCGCCAGCGCCGTCGACAATCAGCCCAAACTCGATGGTGTAACAAGGCGCACAACGGCGTGCGCGCAGTTAAAACTCGATTTTGTTGCGGCGTGAGGTGACGCACGCGCGTCGCAACAAACGGAGGCCAAACAAGGTGCTTCAATCTCTGCTTTCGCCACTGCAGCCAAGCGGCCAGATCTTGATCCTCTCTCTAGCATACTTGCAACACGCTCTGTTGCAGTAGATCTTTTGCCCTAAACAGCTTGAGGGCATGTAAACCATTTGCTATTCGGAGCCATCTATCTAAAGTCTGTTTCAAAATAATGGAGACTGGGGGTTTTTTGGGCCGCTTCGTGCACATGTGCAAGCTAAGCGGTCAAGTTTGGTACCGATCGATAGCTGGTGGCGAGTGGGTGTGTGTCGTAAGTATCGCGACGTAATCACGCAACACGCACAGAAACTACGCTCCGTGGAAAAAAATTGACTTTTTCATATGGAGCCCGATTTTTTCGCCCGGCCTCAGCCGGGCGAACCCCTACGAGAGCTTTTCGTGCGTGCGTTCGTCCGTTCGTTCGTTACGCTCTCAGATCTCGGCGTTGGAACGTCGTAGGAAGGAGATCTTGGGCTCTACGGAAAGGTCTCGACTCACTGAGAATTGCGCTAAGAGGTTTCGAAATTCAAAAGTTTGAATTTCGCGAGTTACAGTAACCTAAAGTTTCAAGACGGGACTGTCAGATCTCGACGTTGGTAAGTCGTAGGAAGGCGATCTTGGGCTTTATGGATAGCTCTAGACTCACTGATCATTCCGCTAAGAGATTGCGAAATTCAAAAGTTTGAATTTCGCGCGTTACAGTAACCCAAAGGTTGAAAACGGAAAACGGTTCTAACTCGCTCGTCTTACGTCGTAGAGCGGCGTGCGATAGGCCAACTAAAAGGTATCGACGTGCTCTTTCATCTGATTTAGATTTCGACATTTAAAGGTTTGAATTTCGCGAGTTACAGTAACCTGACGTTTTAAAACGCAACTGTCATATCTCAACGTTGGAAAGTCATAGGAAGGCGATCTTGGGCTCCACGGATAGGTCTCGACTTACTGGTAAATCCGCTAAGAGGTTGCAAAATTCAAAAGTTTGAATTTCGCGAGTTACAGTAACCCAAAGGTTGAAAACGGAAGACGGCTCTAACTCGCTCGTCTTACGTCGTAGAGCGGCGTGCGATAGGTCAACTAAAAGGTATCGACGCGCTCTTTCATTTGGCATTAAAGTTTTCTTAATTACGCAAACACGCACCACGAAAAGCGATATTCTGGCGTTTTTAACGCAGAAATCGCTCTACCTCGCTCAGCGTGCGTCGTAGAGAGACGATCTTGAGTTTTCTGGATAGCTCTCGACTCACTGATGATTTGTTCTTCTATTGGTCGAAACTCAAAAGTTTGAATATCGCGAGCTACAGTAACCCAAAGGTTCAAAACGCAAAACTTCTCTAACTCGCTCATCTTCCGTCGTAGAGCGGCATTCGTTCGAACGTTTGAAAGCTTACGTTGTGGCAGTTGTTGAACGGTCATTCCTAAAGAAATGCTTTTGTTTTTTTAACCCTTGTCTTACGAATAACTTTGTCTGCTAAAAAAATTAATCCCGGGCGATCCCAATGTTGCCTTGCAACAACCGCTCAGAAATGCGTGTGTCTTGCTCAAAAAAATAATCCCGGGCGATCCCAATGTTGCCCTGCAAGAACCCCTCAGAAAGGAGCGTGTCGGAAGTAGCGCATGAATAGTGGACTCCGGGCGGGCGCGCGTCATATCGGAAAGGCTTCGAAATGCTTCACAAAAGTATCCACTCTTTAACTCTTCCACTTTAAAACGCTCACAAACCACTCTGTATTAATAAAACAACTCAGCTTTTTTAAAACAGCATTGTTGTGGTTCCACTTGCAAATAGTAGAGGGATATGCCCTTACTAAACTTGCAAAGTTTCTCCTCTCTCAGCTTCACGCAACAAAAAGTTACAGCTGTTCTCCCAACCCCTACTTTTTGAAATCCTTAAGAAATTTTGAAAAACGCCGAAAAAATCTCCAACTTCCCACAACTTCTGCACCGCTTGACCAAACTTGCTGAAAGTTGGAGTACATATGGCAGACACATGCAGCCTAGACCACAGCAAAAATTATCGTCATCTGTTGAACTGTTCAGGAATGCGAGCGCCGTAAGTGTAAACACGCAGATCTGTGAGACTGAGTTGAGACTGGGGCATTTGTTGGAAGTTAATGGCAATTCGATGGGTGCGCTGCATTCATACAGGACCCCGTTACATACACACCAAGTTTCATTTGAATCGGCCAGCAATCGTGAACAACAGCAGCGAAAATGTTCCCATGGTTTGGATCGCTGAAAAGCCCGAATTATCAGGTGTACTTTGAATTAGCGTAGCATTTGACAGGTGCAAGCTGAACAAGCTTAGAGTAAAAACTGGGTACCCGATGATGGTTGATTGGCATTGCATAGTGTTTCGTGCATTTGAGGAGTATATTCAATAGTGTGTCAAAATAGAAAGTTGAGCATTTGTTCGGGGAGTTTCGCCGCAGTTACCTCGAGTTTCCGAAGGTAGTTTGTGCAATTCTTGGGCAATCGTTGCCGATAAGGCGTATTGGTGGGTACTGATCCATAAATGGATCAGGAATGTTCGCCGCAGGTTCACTTTGGAATGAAGAGGGTCTAAATGGGACGACGCCCTCTTCTTTTGGGTCACAAATGCAGGCGGTTTAACCGCCGCGGTTACGATACCGTTGCTGTACATTGCAGAACGGCACAGTAATTGCCACGTTTCGTGTTCGATCGAATAGGTGGCAAAACATACGTTGCACGACAAATCCATGGAAAAATATTGCTTAGTTATAGCCATTTGAAAATGCCGAAATCTGCTATATTTGACAAAACCCTTGAAAATATCCTTATTTTCTTAAATTCTAAAGTCTGAAACTCCTTCACAATTACTTGACATACTACGCCCGGTACATCCATGCAAGGATATTTTGAAATTTAAGTTGTTTGAAATTGTCGAAATTTGGCAATTTTGAGAAAAACCTTGAATATCCGTAAATTCGTTAATTATAAAGTATAGAATATTGGGCAGTGTGGCGGCTAGAAAGGTTATTATTGGAATTGTCAAATTTTGGTTTTTCATACTTGAAATAAGTTTGTAAAGCTATTTGTTAAAGACATGACGGTTAGTGCCACCCGATGGAGTCGAATGCGCTGAGTAACGTGCCGTTGTCCGTTTCTGTTGCTAATTTCCCTATTTCGAGATATTTACAATTAAAATATGAAAATGTCAAAAATGACGCTTTCATTTACAAGTCGTATCGGCAAAGTTTTTGCTGAAATTGAAAGGGCATACTACGCGATGAATTTGTGACACAGTTTCGGATTTTGGAATTTACGAAATTAGGGATATTTTCAAGGTTTTTGTCAAAATTCCCAAATTTCGACAACTTCAAACAGCTTAAATTTCAAAACTTCTTTGCACCGGTGTATCGAGCATAGTCTGCCAAGTATTTAGCAAATAGTTTCAGCGAATATAATTAACGAAATTTAGGATATTTTTAAGGATTTTGTTAAAATCCCCAAATTTCGACAATTTCAAACAGCTTAAATTTCAAAATTTCTTTTCACGGATGTGTCGAGCATAGTCTACCAAGTATTTATCAAGTAGTTTCAGATTTTATAATTAACGAAATTAAGGATATTTTCAAGGGTATTGTCAAAAGTCCAAAATTTCGACAATTTCAAAAATCTTAAATTTCATAATTTCTTTGCACGGATGTGTCGAGCATAGTCTGCCAATTATTTAGTAAATAGTTTCAGATTTTATAATTAACGAAATTAGCGATATTTTCAAGGGTATTTTCAAAATTCCAAAATTTCGGCAATTTCAAACAGCTTAAATTTCAAAACTTCTTTGCACGGATGTGTCGAGCATAGTCTGCCAAGTATTTAGCAAATAGTTTCATAGATCATAATTAACAAAATTTAGGATATTTTTAAGGATTTTGTCAAAATCCCCAAATTTCGACAATTTCAAACGGCTTAAATTTCAAAGTTTCTTTGCACGGAAGTATCGAGCATAGTCTGTCATGTCTTTAACAAATAGTTTCGGATTTTATAATTAACAAATTAACGTATATTTTCAAGGGTATTGTCAAAATTCCTAAATTTTGACAATTTCAAATAGCTTAAATTTTAGAATGTCTTTGCATGGTTGTGTCGGGCATAGTCTGCCCAACTATTTAGCAAATAGTTCTATACTTTATAATTAACGAATTTACGGATATTCAAGGTTTTTCTCAAAATTGCCAAATTTCGACAATTTCAAACAACTTAAATTTCAAAATATCCTTGCGTGGATGTACCGGGCGTAGTATGTCAAGTAATTGTGAAGCAGTTTCAGACTTTAGAATTTAAGAAAATAAGGATATTTTCAAGGGTTTTGTCAAATATAGCAGATTTCGGCATTTTCAAATGGCTATAACTAAGCAATATTTTTCCATGGATTTGTCGTGCAACGTATGTTTTGCCACCTATTCGATCGAACACGAAACGTGGCAATTACTGTGCCGTTCTGCAATGTACAGCAACGGTATCGTAACCGCGGCGGTTAAACCGCCTGCATTTGTGACCCAAAAGAAGAGGGCGTCGTCCCATTTAGACCCTCTTCATTCCAAAGTGAACCTGCGGCGAACATTCCTGATCCATTTATGGATCAGTACCCACCAATACGCCTTATAGGCAACGATTGCCCAAGAATGGCACAAACTACCTTCGGAAACTCGAGGTAACTGCGGCGAAACTCCCCGAACAAATGCTCAACTTTCTATTTTGACACACTATTGAATATACTCCTCAAATGCACGAAACACTATGCAATGCCAATCAACCATCATCGGGTACCCAGTTTTTACTCTAAGCTTGTTCAGCTTGCACCTGTCAAATGCTACGCTAATTCAAAGTACACCTGATAATTCGGGCTTTTCAGCGATCCAAACCATGGGAACATTTTCGCTGCTGTTGTTCACGATTGCTGGCCGATTCAAATGAAACTTGGTGTGTATGTAACGGGGTCCTGTATGAATGCAGCGCACCCATCGAATTGCCATTAACTTCCAACAAATGCCCCAGTCTCAACTCAGTCTCACAGATCTGCGTGTTTACACTTACGGCGCTCGCATTCCTGAACAGTTCAACAGATGACGATAATTTTTGCTGTGGTCTAGGCTGCATGTGTCTGCCATATGTACTCCAACTTTCAGCAAGTTTGGTCAAGCGGTGCAGAAGTTGTGGGAAGTTGGAGATTTTTTCGGCGTTTTTCAAAATTTCTTAAGGATTTCAAAAAGTAGGGGTTGGGAGAACAGCTGTAACTTTTTGTTGCGTGAAGCTAGAGAGGAGAAACTTTGCAAGTTTAGTAAGGGCATATCCCTCTACTATTTGCAAGTGGAACCACAACAAGCTGTTTTAAAAAAGCTGAGTTGTTTTATTAATACAGAGTGGTTTGTGAGCGTTTTAAAGTGGAAGAGTTAAAGAGTGGATACTTTTGTGAAGCATTTCGAAGCCTTTCCGATATGACGCGCGCCCGCCCGGAGTCCACTATTCATGCGCTACTTCCGACACGCTCCTTTCTGAGGGGTTCTTGCAGGGCAACATTGGGATCGCCCGGGATTATTTTTTTGAGCAAGACACACGCATTTCTGAGCGGTTGTTGCAAGGCAACATTGGGATCGCCCGGGATTAATTTTTTTAGCAGACAAAGTTATTCGTAAGACAAGGGTTAAAAAAACAAAAGCATTTCTTTAGGAATGACCGTTCAACAACTGCCACAACGTAAGCTTTCAAACGTTCGAACGAATGCCGCTCTACGACGGAAGATGAGCGAGTTAGAGAAGTTTTGCGTTTTGAACCTTTGGGTTACTGTAGCTCGCGATATTCAAACTTTTGAGTTTCGACCAATAGAAGAACAAATCATCAGTGAGTCGAGAGCTATCCAGAAAACTCAAGATCGTCTCTCTACGACGCACGCTGAGCGAGGTAGAGCGATTTCTGCGTTAAAAACGCCAGAATATCGCTTTTCGTGGTGCGTGTTTGCGTAATTAAGAAAACTTTAATGCCAAATGAAAGAGCGCGTCGATACCTTTTAGTTGACCTATCGCACGCCGCTCTACGACGTAAGACGAGCGAGTTAGAGCCGTCTTCCGTTTTCAACCTTTGGGTTACTGTAACTCGCGAAATTCAAACTTTTGAATTTTGCAACCTCTTAGCGGATTTACCAGTAAGTCGAGACCTATCCGTGGAGCCCAAGATCGCCTTCCTATGACTTTCCAACGTTGAGATATGACAGTTGCGTTTTAAAACGTCAGGTTACTGTAACTCGCGAAATTCAAACCTTTAAATGTCGAAATCTAAATCAGATGAAAGAGCACGTCGATACCTTTTAGTTGGCCTATCGCACGCCGCTCTACGACGTAAGACGAGCGAGTTAGAACCGTTTTCCGTTTTCAACCTTTGGGTTACTGTAACGCGCGAAATTCAAACTTTTGAATTTCGCAATCTCTTAGCGGAATGATCAGTGAGTCTAGAGCTATCCATAAAGCCCAAGATCGCCTTCCTACGACTTACCAACGTCGAGATCTGACAGTCCCGTCTTGAAACTTTAGGTTACTGTAACTCGCGAAATTCAAACTTTTGAATTTCGAAACCTCTTAGCGCAATTCTCAGTGAGTCGAGACCTTTCCGTAGAGCCCAAGATCTCCTTCCTACGACGTTCCAACGCCGAGATCTGAGAGCGTAACGAACGAACGGACGAACGCACGCACGAAAAGCTCTCGTAGGGGTTCGCCCGGCTGAGGCCGGGCGAAAAAATCGGGCTCCATATGAAAAAGTCAATTTTTTTCCACGGAGCGTAGTTTCTGTGCGTGTTGCGTGATTACGTCGCGATACTTACGACACACACCCACTCGCCACCAGCTATCGATCGGTACCAAACTTGACCGCTTAGCTTGCACATGTGCACGAAGCGGCCCAAAAAACCCCCAGTCTCCATTATTTTGAAACAGACTTTAGATAGATGGCTCCGAATAGCAAATGGTTTACATGCCCTCAAGCTGTTTAGGGCAAAAGATCTACTGCAACAGAGCGTGTTGCAAGTATGCTAGAGAGAGGATCAAGATCTGGCCGCTTGGCTGCAGTGGCGAAAGCAGAGATTGAAGCACCTTGTTTGGCCTCCGTTTGTTGCGACGCGCGTGCGTCACCTCACGCCGCAACAAAATCGAGTTTTAACTGCGCGCACGCCGTTGTGCGCCTTGTTACACCATCGAGTTTGGGCTGATTGTCGACGGCGCTGGCGCACGCCAACCTTCCCCACACATGAGCATCTTTCAATGCGAGGAACTGAGTCAAGATGAGGTTCTCAATTGGCATTCTGACTGTCTTGCTGCCTGTTCATGGTGAGTATCATGAGAGCTTCGAGTCGCCTGGTTAAGGACGCAAAAATACATACTGCTCCATTCCTGCAATCTACAGAGGCCCAAACCTCCCTAATTTGGACCGACAACCCGTTGGCAACAGAGATTGAACCACTCAGGGAGGTCCACTGGACTGTTCCAACTTCACAACCGATCTATTGCGTGTACACTGGCAATGCGACGGAAGTTATGCTGCGACCCATCTGTCCAGACTGCGAAATGGACGACGGCTTTGGCGAGCGTTTGACAGAAGCCTCAATCGTAGCGACCCACGAGCTGAATGGATCAAGGGTACTGTATTGTGTTGTTGCAATCACGGACTGCGTACAGTCCTTGATTTGCCAATTGCAGGGATTCAAGCTGGTGGATCTCCCACTCACAAAGGAGCTGAACGGACAAAGGCTTGTGTGCGAACGCAGGTGCGCTACAGGGGAGACAGCCAGAGAAGCTCTTAGCAGTCCAGAAACGCAACAAGATCAAGTTTGCGACAGGGCTGAGGTGCGTGCCACTGAAAGTACTGAAAGCACGTACCATTGCATCGCACGTACCAACGTAGGGCACGAGTGCTGCTTGCCTTCGCTCCTTCCATGCATTATTCAGGTTCGCCTGAACATTGCCTACTTGGAAAGGCCAGTGGTGGTGGATGCCAGTGGGAGTGAGCCCGTGTCGCTCCCCAATGGCACATCGGCTTTCTATCTTGCATGTGCCAAAGATTCAAACAATACGTGCCAGCCCGGAGTTTCCATGACCTTGGAGTGAGTGAGCTCAAGAGCAAGCTTTGTTGTGGCAACTGACTTGTTCAGCGGCTGCGTTTCAGGTGCCTTGTGGACAGCAACCCACCAGCTGCTGATTTCACCTGGTTTCGCCTTGATGAAGGCGCCCCGGGAGTTGCCATTGGCACTCCTCACAAAGGGGCCCACTTCACAGTCATCCCTGAACACATTGGATGGACCTTAGCATGTCAGGGGTCCAACAATGCTACTGCACCACAACTGAGCGGCCAAGTGAAGATCACGGCATGGGGTGCGCTCTGCTGTCAATAATTGTGATGTGAACGTCGTCAACAACGTTGTTTTCGTTCAGAGAAACCAGCTGTGGTCGAAACATACTCCAGAGATAAAGCCAGAGGCTTGGTGGGTGATCGACTTCACATGGTGTGCAGAGCGGAGGGCCATCCGCAACCTGATGTGATCTGGAGGTCCTCGGTAATCCGTCAGAGGGACCTGCAGAAAACACTGGTGACCTTGTTCTGTTTTCAGGCTGCAGAAAAGGACTTCCAGCAGCAGCAGGCCCACTGAAGTCGTGAACGCCACCTGTGATGGACATGTGCGGCCGGTTGCACAAATGGATTGGAACGGCCAGATTTATGGCTATGTACGTGAGTCTCGCTGGAATGAATGGAACACACTTTGATTTATCCATCAGCTGAACTGAGATCCGTTCAGTTCTACGACTCGACCTGCTCTATAAGCATCGAGAACTACAGTCAGGAGGGGATCTATTGGTGCGCCGCGTGCGTCACGATTGCCAAGGGGAAGCGTTACTGTGAGCCACCGCTGGAAGCTCCTCCCAAGAATCGCAGTCTCACAATGGCCCTGGATGTCAAGGGTATACCACGTACCTACAATGTATCAATATTTCAGATATAACCTGCAGCAGGAAATTGAATTGTGCAGAAGTAAGGGGAAGATAGACTCTCTACTTCATAACAGGCCCTCCAATGAACCCTGGGCAACAACTGGTCCTGGACAAGTCAGGCAGTGAGGTCACGGTCATAGTGGTGTACTGCAGTGATCCCCCGCCCACTCTTAACAGAAATGGGCTCCGCTGGCACATCGACCAATGGGACATCGGAGTGCCTGATTCTCACTCAGAGCTGCCAAACGTCAGAGTGGGAATTCCTCGGAGGGTGAGTGCCTAGTGGAACGACAGGCTAATGATGGCCATATTTTCATCAAACAAAGAGGTGGTAAACTATTCAGGTTGCATGCTGCATCATGAATTTGTTGTAGAGTCAAAGGGCACAAAGTACTTAGGTATTGTAGTCTCTGTCCATTGAAGCAAACCACGTGTGTACACTGTACATTATCTCATTCTCCTTTCAGAACGGTTCCTCGACCAACTGTTACTATGCTCCAATACATTTCACTCCTGTGTATGAGCGGGACCTGGACAGGCACTATTCTCTGGTGGTGCGCAATTCATACGGCCAAATAAGGTATTGTGTCCGTTTTGTTTTATTCAAACAGCAGTATTTCGTTCATCGCATGGTTAATTCGTAGAATAGCTGTTGATATTAACGGACTCGTATCCCGCGCTGGTATTATCCCGGCGAGAAACGAACAAGGGACGACCCTTCGCAGAGGTAAAAGTGTAATGTGTAGAAAATTTAAATTTGAAAAACATATGTACCGTAACTTTCAGCGGTCGAGCGCGTCGGCAAATGGTTTGGAAGGTTCAACGGTCTCGGGTGGTTTCTGGAACGGCAGAGGACTGAATGACGAAGCAGATGACATGAGTGAATACTAGTGATTCCCAAAAGCAAAGCAATTCACTCAAGTTGCTCTAGCACGCTGTCTGTTTGGCCCGCGCTCTCGCTGACTACCGTAAAGTGCCGATTAGTTTCGCTCTCCTAATAGTTCCGTGTCTCCAATTAGTTTCGCCCCTGAGAGGCACATTGATTCTATAGTTTCGGGTCTCCAAATAGTTTCCCGACAAAACTGCCGTTTTGCATGTAGAGCGTTACTGAGGAGTAGCAATAGCTCAATTACAATGGTATTTCGCATTAGCAGCAGTCACTTCAAGCCTTTCCAACAACACCTTTGCATTTACCTATGTGTTGGGTGGTAATTTTTCTTGTTATCGTAATCTTCTTTGGCATTCCTGCTTCATTTTGTCAGTGAATGAGAAGTTGAAATAATAGTTTCGGGTTTCCAAATAGTTTCGGGGCTCCAATTAGTTTTGCCCCTGGGCGACAAATTGAAAAATAGATTTGCCCGAAACTATTCGGCACTTTACGGTAATTCTCCAGCAACGGTGATGTCAGCCGGCGCAAAGCAACGCCGAGCGCAACGCATTACAACGACAGTCGCTGCCGACAGGCTGACGTTACGCGCAGATTTCACGCCCATAATTCTGTTGCCGCAGTGGCGCAACAACAACTGGGCTGAGGCAGCTGCTAGTGTGTTTGTGAGTCGGAATGCGACCGTCAATAATTGCCAGCGCCCTTGTCTTTCTGCAGTGCTTGGTCGAGAAACGGAGTGAGCTAACGCGAACATGTTCTACTTCTGCTGCAGTTAATAATATGTAGGTACGGCATGCCGTCGATTTGCTTGATTCAATTCAGCTGCCACTGTATC
This sequence comes from Linhomoeus sp. GSCO2_2, assembly GCA_030248115.1. Lineage (NCBI taxonomy): Eukaryota > Metazoa > Nematoda > Chromadorea > Monhysterida > Linhomoeidae > Linhomoeus > Linhomoeus sp. GSCO2_2. The sequence continues at coordinate 1,312 of JASAMZ010006312.1, read as the reverse complement.
ACAACCTCTAATTCTCACCACAACTCCTTTGGACCCAGCAGCCGTTCATCTTTCTGAAGTACAGTGGTCAGTGCCTCATTCATCTCCAGTTTATTGCCTGTATCGCGGCAATCAAAGCGCGTCCACGCTTCGATTCGGCTGCAATAATTGCGGCACTGTTGTTGGTCTATGGGATAGCTTCACAAGGAACGTCAGCCGCGAGCTAGGTGGAATCACAGTGAGTAAGCTTGTTGTATTTCCAGACTACAACGAGTGAGAAGTGGAGAGGCTAATGGTTTTAGACTTTCAGGGAATTGTACTAGACCCAGTGACGATTACACGCCACATGAACGGACGCACACTCAGCTGTGATCGGCTGTGTGCTCCGGACGAGCCATTGCCAGATGATGACAAGTTTCTTTACGTGAGGCTTGGACGAGTCTGCGACAGGGTTAAAGTGAGCTGAGCTTGTGAAAGGCATCAAGTGGGCAACGTGATGCATTCCAGTGCCTATTCAGACAAGACTGAATATCTCCGATATGGAGAAACCAGTGGTGGTCGATGCAAATGGAAATGAGCCTCTGGATGTCTTCACACAAGAACAGCCTGTTTTCTATGTGGAGTGTGTCAGGGAGCCATTCAGTGGTCTGTGTCGTGGAGGGAGGAGGCTCTGTCACTCTGCAGTTAGTCATGTGACAGTCAGTGGCAACAAAAGATACTTTCTTTCACCTAAATCAGATTTTGACTTACAGATGTCGCGCTGACAGCAGCCCACCAATTGTCGACGTCAGCTGGTTCAGAATCTCTGAAGACGATGGAGCGTTGCCACAACTCGTTCATAGCAACTCCACGTACACTGCAACCGCACAGGAAATTGATTGGTCACTGGCTTGTTTCGCTAACAATCGTGTTACTGCGCCAAAAGTCAGCGAATTTGTCAGGATTGAGCGATGGGGTAGATCTCAATTGCCTTGACACCTTCATGGGAACAACTACTGAGAAACTTTGATGGCATTGCAGAGAAACCTCAGTTGGTATCCGCCAACTATGGCTCGGCTGAAGTTGTCAGCGCGACTGAGGACTTCCCAGGAATACCCATGTTGCACAAAACCCTGCCACTGAAGTGCAGAGTGACCGGTCAGCCATCCCCAGATGTGATATGGAAGTTGGTACTATGCTTTGCCTCTGCCCCGTGACTCATACCTGGTTTTGCCACTAATTGTTGCGTTCCCAGGCTGCAGAGAAGAAGAGTGGATGGTCACCATGGCGACGTTGTAGACGCGCCATGCGATGGCAACATCGTACAATTGAAGTTGGGCCCTACCAGCAGTCA